>BPTQ01000003.1:246821350-247122552 GCA_019973895.1 Chrysanthemum seticuspe | reverse complement strand
GGGTTCATCATGCTGCTTGGTGAGAAATGCGATGATGTTCGCCGTCGACTTGAGAAGAGGACTGAGTTGTTGCAGGAGGGACGCTGGTTGAGTGGCCACAATGATGCTGCGAGTGACGCTGTTGAATGTCTGGAGGAGGCGCAGGACAGGGACCATCAGATTCTTGCTGCACTGATTCAGGTTCTTGATCTGGCCAGGGAATTGCGCATTGAGAAAAGACGTCATGTGTTTACAATGGAATTGTATGATTAGGATAGCATCCTATGTGTGTCTTTGATGGTTTGTTTCATCGCATGTATGTTTAATGGTATGGTGTTATGTGCTAGATTAAGAGGGTGTTGTTAATCTTTGGTGGTATGTTTGTAACTTATGTCGAATATGAATAAAATTTACGGTCGTTTGTGCTCCAGCAATTTTGCAGATGTGTGGTTTTTAATATGGTGTATAAAAGCAATGACATGGCTGACTCAGTTGTGTTTTAGTTGGAAAAGCTGTGTTTGTTTGCTGTTTAATAATTTTGTTGATACATATGTAATGGAGAAAAGCAATGATATAGTTGGGTCACCTGTCTTTTATCTGGACAATGTGTGGATGGTTTACTGATTGGACTTAACATGAACACGTATCATCAATTAACAAAATAATTCTTAAACTGTGCATGCCTATCATATTTGACTACTAAAATTATCAAACATTATTTAAAAATCAGAAAATGGTTAACCGTTTAGATAAAGGTCGAGCGTAAAAACAAATCATGGCAAAATTTGATGGTTGCTACATAAAATATATATCATCTTACATATAATATTTTACAACTGAAACCATACTCTTACTTAAGAATACATATGACCAAAGTAGAAGATTAAACACTTGCTTGAATGTACCAAATTACAAAAGAGTAAAAGCATTTGTTTTGCCCAAAAGATAACCAAAGTATTCCTGCAAATTGTTTTCTAACATACATGAAACACAGGGAACACACATGTGTCAGGATCATTCAACTCCTCCCGATTTAACATGTACTTGAACCTTAGCATTTTGTGCTTCTTGAATTTGCAAACTTGAGCAAACTTCTTCCATTCCCCAAAGATGTTTACATGGTTTGTTCGGTCAGGATTTTCTAAGTGAAGTACCATTTTTATACGCATCTTATAAACTATGTCTTTGTGTCTTATGAAACACTTTTTATAAGTATGCATTGGATGTTTCTCAAGGAAATCAGCTGGTATGCACTGTAATTAAGTGTAAAAATTAGAATAATATGTTATTAAGTTTGACATCATAATAAATTAAAAATCAGGTATAAGTACTTACAAGTCGTTGTCTGTCTATGGTATCTTCATAAGCCACATAAAAAGAATGTGTTTTTTCACCAAAGTGGTCCATGTGTTTATCCCAAAAACATTGATGTCTCATTCTATCATCAGCTGTAATGACACACAACAATAAACAAATTTAAACATATATGATATATCATTACATTTAGTCTTTTAAGTATTAGAAGGTTTAACATGTCATACCATGTTCCCAAAAATCAAGGTTGGGTTGGTGTTTTCTTAGTTTTGTTGCTCCAACAAAATGACAATCAGTTATTGGACGACCAAGCATATTAAAGGCCTGTAAACGTAAGTAGTTGTTCCTCTCCCTCATGAACACTACATAATCGCCTACTCTAAGATTGAATCTTTCAACAATATTTTTCCAACCAACCTCAGACATAATATATTGATAACAACCTTTGTTTTGCTTATCTTTTTGACGTCTGACAACAACATTGTACTTACGTTTGTTAACAATAATTTTGATGTCGTCCTTTTTCTTTAAACCCGGTAGGAAATCAACTGGAAGTATCTGTAGTTTTGTATAAATTGAATAATTCTGTCAAATTTGGAAAACAAAATGTACGTAGGAAGGATAAAGATACCTGAACCATGTTATGTTGAGGGACAATCCTACTCAAATACCTGCTAGGCCGTCCAACTATTGTTTCATAACCACCTGTTTCATATCCATTTGCATCGTAGCTGGTCACATAATACGAATCGTCCCCTTCTTGCACAAAGTGTAATGTCTCAGCATCAGTCGGTATGAATGCAAAACAAAACTGGGACCATCTATATCCGGTCAATTCGTATTTGTTACCACGAACTTTGAGTATTTCAACTTTAACCCTGATTCTCTCTCTACTTGTCAAGTAAACATGATTGTTACCAGTGTGACATTTTTCACTAAACACATCTGGAAGATACTGTAAACAAACATAAAACATGTTTTTAAAGGGTTAAACAGACACATTAAATTTTACTGATATCATGAATTATTTTAGATAAGAACCTGTTTTGCAGGAAATCCTTGCCGATTAATACGAACAATAAATTCCATAGCCATTGTCCTACATATAATTATAGGTAAGTATGAAGTAAGAAAGTTGGCTATATTATTCATTATACAATCAGAAATTACTGTATTTTAAAAAGATATTAACATCTTGATTCAGTAAATAACATAATCTTAACCCTAAATTATATTTGGGCGTTTTATTAAACCAACTATTAAGCAACATGCAACTTCCTAACTATAAACATATGCGTATATAAAGATCAAAATCAACTTTTTATCTTTGATTAGCTAAGTTGAGATGAATCACTCAGAACTATACTCGGAATGCCAGTTTTGTTGGAACGTGAAGAACATCAAAGTAGGTAAGGTCATTTGAAAGACAGTTAGCCATCATTTTCTTCTACAGTGTGCATAATTCAGGAAAGGTCATACCATGGCTGTGGAGTTCAGACAACCATGATGAAGCATTTTTGGCCAAGAATGCAAGAAAGTGAATAAATTCCAATTAATAAATAAAAATATGCAGAGTACATTAGACGAAAGTCATGCTTCGCCTTCAACAAATGCTTTTTTATGCTAAGCCTATAAAGATAATAAAAACAAAATAGAAGATTTGGCATACCTTCTTCATGATACAGATCAACTACAAAAAACCTAAATTATATTTGGGCGTTTTATTAAACCAACTATTAAGCAACATGCAACTTCCTAACTATAAACATATGCGTATATAAAGATCAAAATCAACTTTTTATCTTTGATTCTCTACTTAAAAACTAATTTATTTTAATTTGTGTAAGTTTTAAATAACAATCAACATCTACAACTTCATATAACATACACACTAACAATGTAATGCAATCTAAAATATTCATTTGTTGTAAAATTTACCTTTCGTCATTCATGATTGAAATTGTTAATCCGGACTATCTGAATCAAAGTGTGTTTATGTTTATGTATGTGGTTTTTAATGTGTTTTAAGTAGTTGAAAAATATTGAATAAAATATGATAAATAATTTTGTATACCTAACAAAGTATAGTTTTTTGTAATTTAAAAATACATTAAAAATATATATATATTGTAGGAAATATAAATAAAATAAAAGCATATATGTGTGTATATAGTGTATTTGTAGAAAGCATATTTGTTTTTTAAATTTGTAGGAAACATTTGTTTATTTAGCTATATGTATCCAAAATATAATTTAATGGTAGGTTTTTAATATTTTATTAACAAATACAAAATTATTTAAAAAGTTCACATATTATACCAAACATATATGTTTCTTAAATTGCAATTGACTTTACATTATATTGGAAAACTACTTTGTCATATGATTAAAAATAAAAATTTATAGCAAATCAAACACAATATATGCAAATAAAATGCAATTTTATTAAAATATCGGTCATAATTATGAAATTTAAATTTAAAAACCGTGTGGATAAAAACATTAAAGTTGATTCAAATATCGGTAATAAGTATGAAAATTACTTTTAAAAACTGTGTATACGTAATATAAGAATAATTTTGTTTACTAATTTTATTTGAATAATTGTACTTTTTCAAATCACAACTTCCATTAAGTTGTATTCAACTTATAACCAAAATAAGCTTAAAGCAAAAAATAAAAATTACGTTAGTAAATGTTACATTACTAAACATGAAAAAACCCAACGTCAATATGTTGGGTTGAACCCTTAATTTATCAACGTTTCGGTAAGACCGTTTTTCCTAATTGTTGCAATAAGCTTAAAGCAAAAAATAAAAATTACGTTAGTAAATGTTGCATTAGTAAACGGGAAAAAACCCAACGTCAATATGTTGGGTTGAACCCTTAATTTATCAACGTTTCGGTAAGTCCGTTTTTCCTAATTGTTGCAAAATTGTTTTGGTGTAAAAAATTTTAACAATTACACATATTACATGATTATGATGATGTTACATGTATGGTCATTGTTGATGATTGTATAGACAAATGATAAGAACAACAAAAAGTAAGTTTTATTAAAGGGATAAAAATACAACAGAGTTGCGACATATAACAAGGAGAATAACAATAACAACATTTAATTGAACAACAAATACAATAATTACGACATCCAAAAAATACACATAAAGAAAAATTAGAAAGAGCGAATATTGTTGATATACCCAACAGTATCACGTAGTGCAACATGGGCTTCACATAACAAACACTGTAATGCAGATTGATTACAACGTAAGTGATTATAAACATTTCTCAAAAATCTTACTGAATCACGAACAACCAAGCTATCACGTTGCTGCAAAACCTCTAGAATCAGGTTTTCTAAATATGCAACACGCGTTTCAATTTCTAAAGAACCACCAGGCAACATGCTTTCCCATTCACGTACAGCTAGAACCTCCATTTGAAAGAACCAAACAATTTGATCTTGCAAAAACTGGCTATGATATGCCAATCCAAGTTCAGCAAGGCACTGAAACTCTGCCATGTTTTTAAAATTCTGTTAGGAACTAATAAAAAGACACATACATTCACAAATCCTAAAGCATTAATTTATAGATAAAACAAATGAAACAAAGTTGTCCATTATCAACAGCACTTGCACTTACAAAAAACAATGTAATCTGACTAAGCAAAGCGTGCAACCACGAATGTCAAATTTGAATCAAAACACTACAGATATAACTGTTGCAAATAAGTATAGAATAAAAAAAAATATTATATATATATTTAAATAATATTAATAAAAACGAAAATAATATACAAAAAAATATATATATTTATTTATATATGTATATAATGTTTATCTTCATACCTAATATATACACAGAATATTAAGATAATCTTTAATTTTACAGCAACTATATTAGGAAACAAATTGGTTACTAAGTATAGTTTATCTTAACAGCCTATAAATAAAGCCTAAGATTACACTTGAAAACCTAAATATTGAATAGCTGAGCTCTGGAAAAACATACAATGGCAAGTGGAAATTCAACACATAACCCTGCAACATCTTGCCACAATAACAACCAGAACATCTCACATATTGTCATCTCAGATGATGAGGAGGTAACGTTTATAATTTAAAGTTGTATCTTTTAAAACATAATAATGAAAACAAAATTGACGTATCTTTTAAAATATCACAGGAAGAGGTTACCTGTTTCCATGTTCAAGACAACGACAACTCTGTAATACTTATATCAGATGATGATGAGGTATGATTAACAAATTTTAGATGTATCTTACGGAATATCTTAAACAATAATACTGAAAAAATTTTAAACAATTGCAGCCTGTAGCTACTGATTTATCCAAGCTGGACAGAAACACAATTGTTTTATCAGATGATGAAGATGTAGAAAGAGTATGCTCTGTAAGTTATTCACCAAATTTTATAATTACACAAAACTTTAATTTGCGACATGTTTGCAGCCTTCTCCAGCGTTAGAAAAAAGACCAAGAAAAAAAAGCAATCAGAATAATGGCAACAAGGTTAATAATGCCATGAAATTTGCTGATAATGACATCAACACACGACATGTTTGCAGCCTACTCCAGCGTTAGGAAAAAGACCAAGAAAAAGCAGCAATCAGAATAATGGCAGCAAGGTTAATAATGCCATGAAATTTGCTGATAATGACATCAACACACATAAAAAAACAAACAACTTTTTTAGCACTACAAAATTTGCTGACACAATGGTATTTTTTTCACAAACATATTTAAGTTTTTTAAGATACAAAAGACATATATTTGATCAATAATCATGTATGAATTTTTTTTTAAACTAGGAATCTGATGATGAAAAACCAATCAAGTTTAAGCGTACAAAAAGAAGTGAAGGCTATAATGTTGAGAAAAACCGCAAGTATATGCTATGTGATGAAGACACAGATGACGAATACGTTACCAACAAAAGCGATAAAGAAGATGGTGTTTGGGTTAACATCAATGATCTTGATGAGCCTTTCTATGATTTAGATAACAACAAACCCAAATATACTATAGAAGTAGATCCTATCATATAAACCCAAAAAAAAAAAAAAAAAAAAAACAACTTTTTTAGCACAACAAAATTTACTGACACAATGGTATTTTATAATACTGAAAAAATTTTAAACAATTGCAGCCTGCAGCTACTGATTTATCCAATCTGGACAGAAACACAATTGTTTTATCAGGTGATGAAGATGTAGAAAGAGTATGCTCTGTAAGTTATTCACCAAATTTTATAATTACACAGAACTTTAATTTGCGACATGTTTGCAGCCTACTCCAGCGTTAGGAAAAAGACCAAGAAAAAGCAGCAATCAGAATAATGGCAGCAAGGTTAATAATGCCATGAAATTTGCTGATAATGACATCAACACACATAAAAAAACAAACAGCTTTTTTAGCACTACAAAATTTGCTGACACAATGGTATTTTTTTCACAAACATATTTAAGTTTTTTAAGATACAAAAGACATATATTTGATCAATAATCATGTATGAATTTTTTTTTTTAAACTAGGAATCTGATAATGAAAAACCAATCAAGTTTAAGCGTACAAAAAGAAGTGAAGGCTATAATGTTGAGAAAAACCGCAAGTATATGCTATGTGATGAAGACACAGATGACGAATACGTTACCAACAAAAGCGATAAAGAAGATGGTGTTTGGGTTAACATCAATGATCTTGATGAGCCTTTCTATGATTTAGATAACAACAAACCCAAATATACTATCCTAGATGAAGATATCAAAGAAGATTCTTTGACAGGTTTCATTTAATTGAATAACTAATGAACAATTGTAACTTAAACAGGAACTATATAACGTATAATCATGCTGATGTTTTATGATATGTTTAATTTGCAGGTGACTCAAAATACACAGCGATAGATGAACGCAACAATGAATCCCTTGAATGTAATGAAAACATTAACAAAGACCTGTGGGGTGATATGGTTGATGTTGATGGAATGTTTAATGGTGAACATGCCTATAAAAGCTATTTCGATGATGAAGCTTGGGAAGTTGATTCGGATGCATACAGTAAAACATCAGCATCCAGTAGAGACTATGATGACAGCTTCATAAACGACGCATTTATGGACTATGAAACAACTGATGACTCCAACAACGATGACGATTTTTAAGATTACATACCAACATTCTACAAGTTTTTTTTTTCCTTTAGGATTTTTGTTTTAGAATAATTAAAGTTGAATCTTTTGATAAAAGGATCAACTGACAGAAATAATGTTTGGTTAATAATAAAAATTCACTTTTCTAATCATGTTTTTCATTCTTTATATTATGAAGAATTACATAGTTGAAATTCTAAATACCATTCTGCAAATGTATGTGTTTTTGTTGTTTTTTTAATAACGAATACCAACAAAAATATTCACTACATTTTATTTCAGTAACCCTGCATTGAACGAATTATTTGCAAACGTATAATACTTTTGTTTAGGAATAAATGATTTCAAAATTACTGAAAGTAACACAGAAACAAAAAGGAATTTAAAAACCACTATATTATACGATATTACTTTTGATTAAGTAGCTTTGTTAATAAACTTGATATTATAAAACACAATGTGTTTAATGTTTTTACTTATTTCAAAACCTACACAAGAAGAAATTTATGTTGTTGGTTTTTCCCATGACAAACGCTAATTCAAATTTTTTATTTACTCATATAAAGTAGGAATAATTATTATATATCCAATTTTGATAATGAATAGATTGAATATTATAATTATCTATTATAAGTAATTATTTTGTTACTTTATATTCTTATATTATTCAGATTTTTTTAAAAAAAACAAATTTAACATAAGATTATCATACAAAATTAATATCACTTATCCATTAAATATAAACAGCCACACAAATAAAATTCTCTACAGCATATGAGCTACATTTAAAACTAAAAGAATGGAGGAATATGAACCTGCAGGTATGTCTCAGGAACAAGTAGCAATAACAAAAGATACAGCGAAATCACCAAAACCGCAACGATGGCATCAAGCGTATCCACAAGAACCAGGTACACTGATATTTAAAAAAAAATAAAATAAATAAGTTTTGGTAACTGTGAAAAACACAATAAGTAATTGTTTACTTATAACATTTGTGTTTAATTATCAAGAAATTCGAAGATCATGTACAAAGACTAACAAACATACCTCATATTGTTATTGTTTATCTGAAGCCACAAATGTCTCTGAGCATCAACCAACAGAAAGAAAACAAACATCTACCGCAACACAATCAACAGCAACGTCTCCACAGAATCAAAAGAAACAAGGTACGCGTGTATTGTAAACCAAATACATCCTCTTACGTAACTGCAGAAAACAGAGCAACTAATTTTAAACATATAACAGGACGCAGTAATGATATAACAATTCAAAGACCAGGTAGAAAGTCAACCAAACATACATCATCTTTTACTTCATCTTCGTTAGCGGCAACTGTCTCAGTGAATCCAAACAAAGAAGGTACGCTTATATTGTATATTAAAAATATCCACTTACATAACTGCACAAAACACCTCAACTAATTTTAAACATATAACAGGACGCAGTAATGATATAAGAATTCAAACACCAGGTAGAAAGACAAACAAACATATATCATCTTCTACTTCATCATCGATACCTGCAAGTGTCTCTGAGAATCCAAACAGACAAGGTACGGTTATACTGCAAACTAAATACATCCACTTACGTAACTGCAAAAAACAGGGCATCTAATTTTAAACATATAACAGGACACAGTAATGATATAACAATTCAAAGACCAGGTAGAAAGTCTAACAAAGATGCACCATCTTCTACTTCATTATCGTTACCTGAAAGTGCCTCTCAGAATCCAAATGCTATAACAATTAAAAGACCAGGCAGAAAGACAAAGAAGCATACATCATCTTCTACTTCATCATCGTTACCTGAAAGTGAATCTGAGGAACAATTACTCAAATTTAAACATACAACAAACGGACCAGTTTCAACGCCACAACCATCATTTTATCCAAACCAACCAGGTACACTGATATTGCAAAATAAATATGTGTGTTTACAAAAATGCACAAATTACAGGAACTAAATGCTCAAATATAACAGTTGACAGTAATGATCTGCTAATTCAAAGACCTGGGAGAAAGCTTAACAAACAGACATCGTACTCTGTTCCTTCAAGTAAGTAAACACACATAAATAAATTCACAATTTCATTATTCCATGTATTTACACAAAAAATATATGTTCAAAAATTAATTCATTGTACTTATGTCAGGTAACAACGATGAGATACTTCCTGTTAATATTGACACCCCTCCAATGAAAAAAACAAAAGCATGTAAGTAAATTCCATTTTTTATAGGCATCCAAAAAGTTAAACAATATTGTATATTGTTAATAATATTCATCAACAAATTCAGGTACAACAAACGAAGAAGTCACTACAACACGTCGACCAAGGGGACGGCCACCAAAAAACAAAACCCACTCAGGTGAATATTATGTAATAGTTTCCACAAGAATTATAAAAATTTTAAACAAAAAACAAAAATTTTAAAAAAATTCAATCCGCAGCAACAATTCAAACATCAACGTATGCAGAAGATGATCAACCGGTAAGATATTCGTCAAAGCGCAAGTCACAAAGATTAAAAGACAAAACAAAAGTTGTAAGACAGAAAACATCTCATCAACAAGTGTTGGGTGACACAAACAAAAATACTGAACGTGTCATACAGAGAGATTCATTCGCTGGAATTTCAAACGGTACTAACACTCTATTTTTAATTTCAACAAACATACTAACATTCTTTAAACATATACAATACTAATTAAATTTTTTAAAATATCTCTTATTCTCAGATTACCTAGATCACGGAGATGCAACTTTCCGATGTGCATCATGTAGCGCACTATTATGGCATGCTGAGTGTATGATTGGCAACACACATTCAACATCTGATTCCTATTCGCTGTGTTGTAGCAGAGGAAAAATAACATTAGGAGAGGAAGTCCAGACACCACCAAAGCTGTTGATGGATCTTCTTAATGGTGACCATCCAAAAAGCGCAACATTCATTGAGAATATTCGGCGGTATAACGCAATGTTCTCATTCACCTCAATGGGCGCCAAACAAGACATGTCAGTCACAGATGGTCGAGGACCATATTGCTATAGGATACAAGGGCAAAATTACCATCAAATAGGAACTTTGTTACCTAAGCAAGGAAAGCCGCCAACGTTTGCCCAACAATATATTTATGATCCAGAAAATGAGATACAAAATAGAATTAACGGTGTCAGGTATGTAGGAATCAGTTGACATGTTTTTGTATCCAATTATTTGATACATATTGATAAAAAAAAATTAATTTAACGATAAAATAAAATGTTATTATATAATGGTTAATTTAAATGTGCATTACAGCAAATACGAAGAAAACAACTCCACCAACCATATGCTCGACCACCAACTAACAGTTGATTTACGAGACATGCTAGATGGAATTAACCCATTAGTGCGTAATTTCCGCATGGCTGGAGAACGTTTTCAAAAAGCAAGTGACAAAAATAACTTCAAATTACGACTTATTGGCACTAGAGAGCGTGACGGAAGAAATTACAACCTTCCAACATCTACGGAGGTGGCGGCACTAATTGTAGGAGACTTTGACTCTTCAACAAATCAAAGAGACATCATCTTGCACATGAAAGAAGGTGGACTAAAACGAATAAGTGAGCTACATCCATCATATCTTGCACTGCAATACCCATTGTTGTTTCCGTACGCTGAAGATGGTTATCGAACAGATATTTACCACTTTGGTATCACTGACAAAACACCAACAAATAAAAAAACAAGAGTTACAATGAAGGAATATTTTGCATACCGATTGCAAGAAAGACCAGGTACTTTCTCAATGGTTTTGAATGCACGGAGGCTATGTCAACAGTTTATAGTAGACGCATACACGATGGTCGAATCTGAAAGGATGTCATACATCAAAAACCAGCAAAAAGATCTAAGGTGCGAAACATACTCCAAATTAGCAAAATTATCCGAAGATGAGAACTCTGGAGTTAAGTTGAGGGGGAAAAAAGTTGTGTTGCCATCATCTTTCACACGAAGCCCAAGATATATGATGTAGAATTTCCTAGACGCAATGACAATTTGCAAGGTTTATGGATATCCGGATTTGTTCATAACATTCATATGCAACCCAAATTGGCCAGAGATTGTCACACCCCCAAATTACCTGTTTTGCAGCGGAATGGAATTCCTGGGGATTGACTGTCATAGCATCACAATCACAGTTATAATGAACGAACTAAAGTGTCGTTTGGAAAACACATCGTTTGATTTAATAAAACAATCAGAGTTTACAAAGTATAGGTCCCAAATGAAAATCAACTTGTGCGGAAATAAGTTTGTTACAATTCAAACGATGTTTTAAAGTACGTAAAACCCAAGTGAGACGAGTCGTCACCGCGACTCCATGATGTGTCCACATGCATGCCATGAAGTGAATGCCTTAGATACCTGAGATAAAACATGCTAAAAAGTGTCAACACAAAGGTTGAGTGAGTTCATAGAGTTTGTGTTGAAATGTAAAGCCTTTTAAAATCGTTTATGCAGCAAAGGCATTGTAAATCCACCCAGTTCCAAGTTCCGCCCATACAAAACTTGCAACCTGTGTGTTCACAACCCACTGCCAAAATGTGTATAGTTTATGTTCAAACACATGATGTCAAATGAATTCACAATAGTACCTAACTCGACATAGAACAATAGCACTTAATCAATAGGACTACACTCAATGTATCAGTAGTCAACTGATTTAGAACATTATACGACGATGTATCAGTAGTCAACTGACATAGAACTTTATACGACGATGTATCAGTAGTCAACTGACATAGAACTTTATACGACGATGTATCAGTAGTCAACTGACATAGAACTTTATACGACGATGTATCAATAGTCAACTGACATAGAACTTTATACGACGATGTATCAGTAGTCAACTGACATAGAACTTTATACGACGATGTATCAGTAGTCAACTGACATAGAACTTTATACGACGTAGAACTATACCAAACAAACAAGAACAACTAATATAGTACAACATTCAGTTTGAAACAATGATGATTATGATAGAAGTTATCCTTAAAAGATAAAGTACTTGTGAAAAATAGTTAAGCATGTATCTCCCCCAAAATAGTTCAAAACAATTGAAAATGGGGCTATGAAAACTCACTTGATAAATTGGTATGATGACAAGAGTGAGTACACCGAGATGTAGTGTGATGCTTTAACCTTGACCTATTGTGAATGTTATGATACGCAATGAGTTATGATGTAATGTTATGCATGCAATTCGTATGTTATTTATACCACTTGTGAGTTTTGAAAATAATACTCTTCGTCGAAAAATACTCTTTTGACGTCTTGACCATTCCTAAATTACTTTACAAGTATTTACATCAAAATGTCATCCTACAATAGTTTCTTAATGATTTATTGTGAAATCATAACTTTTCGTCGTAAAATAATGTCGTTGGAAATTTCATGAAAGTGACTAAAATGGCCTCGAAAAGCTAGTCGTAAAATGGTGTACGTCGAACGTTAGGAAACGAACTCAACGGTTTTGGAAAGCTTGTATCAAAATCTCAAAGTTTTGGCATTTAAGTTTTCATCCTAGAGGTCTCGTTCATAAAGAAAAATATAGGTTAAGTAGGGTGATTTTGTCCAAATGTAGTTTAAAAAGTGAGTTTCGGCAAAGTTTAAGCAACCGTAAATAATTTATTACAACTCCGCTATACAAATGGTTGGTCATTTTGAGAAATATGCTTGGTGATCTCAATTTTATTAGAAGACATCTCGTTACAAAAAGTTCTACGTCAACGTTAAAAATAGCCTTCAATATGGTCGTTTTGTTTACCGTAACATTTGTCTAATAAAAATAATATAGTTTTTCTTAACTAATAAAGTTACGGCAATTTTGTAAAAACGTGTATATTTTAGTCGTTACTAATCCGTTTTCTACGTATTATACATCCTTAGCTTCGTATCAAAGTATACTAATATATTTTTGATAAGTCGAAATAATTTATAAAGCTTAAGACTCGTTTTTGACTCGTACAAAACAAAAACAGCTTGCTGAAATTTTCAGGAAATATATATTTCGTCGTCAAACTTGAAAAATTCATAACTTCTTTGTTATAACTCCGTTTTAATCCGTTCAAGCGGCCACGGATTCGTTTTAAAGTATATTTTCTAAATATCTAGGCCAAAAATTCGTGTCTACTGTCGGATTTTCCAGAAATACAAAACAAGATCAGACCACTTTTTATACTTGTCGAAAAGAGTTTTTCTAGTACTAAACATATTCCAATCCCTTCAAAACAACTCCAAAGCTATTCTAATCCTACCATACACCTTCTTAGGGTGTCATGGGTTCCTAAACATCATCAAGACCAATATATAACAAGGGATAAATTATAGGATGACTTTTATATATAAAACTCTAAAAACAATGTAAAAATGGTATAAATAACAATAAGTCTTGCATGCTTGCTAAAAAAAATGATAAAATACATATGAAATGAAAATGAAAGATGTAGAATGAAAGTGATATGCTTACTAGTTACTTGATGAGGTGATAAGAACAAGGATTAAACCTAAACACCCTAGGTTTTATTTCAAAACCTTGATTAAGAGTATATCTAGAGTGTATAAAACTTGATTTGATAAATTTTGATGAACTTCCTTCTACCCTTGAGGCTTGGCCGGTTTTGAGAGAAGAACAAGAAGAAAGAAAGACTTGAATTATTGTAAATGAATGTGTAAGTGATGTTTGAGTATAAGTCTAGATATGTAAGAAAAAATGTTACCAACTTTGACTTACTCCCCCCCCCCCTATGGCCGGTTTTTAGGGGGAGATGTTTTCCCAAATATCTTTTTTTTTTTTTTTTTTATATGCATTATGTATAAAATTGTGCAAGTAAATGGATGTAAGTAAAGAAGGTTTGTAACTTGTATAATATATATGTGCAATTGAGGTAGCTTTAGCTAAAATACATTTTTAATGGACCAAAGTAAAATATATTGTAGTTATAAAAATTGTAAAAATACATTTCTTGCAAAATTTGAGTGATATGGTAATTATCGTGTAGTTTTTAAGAAAAGCGTCGTAATAATATAAATTTAACGATTTATATACAAAATAAATTTAAAACACTGGGTAAACTCAAAATATCATTTTTATAAACTTAATATAAGTATAAAAATATGTCGGGATAGTTTTTGGAAGTATCGGATTAAATGTTCAAAATAATAACTTACGCGATAGCGTTTATTTAATATGAAATTTACGCGTTTAAGGTGAAATGCAAAATCATGAATGAACTAACATGATGAAAATGATGTTAATGAAATGTAGACTAAACTTAGTCTATATGAAATGTCCGTGATGATATGATCATGAATTCGCCGCTAAACCATTAAGGTTACGCGAATTTGGAACACGCAAACCTAGTTTACGATAAATGATGAAATTGTGAAGCATGAATTGTTTTGAGAAATGACCTGAAAGTATGAGTTGTCACATTCGCCCATCCAAAAAGGAATTCAGTCCCTGAATTCAGTTCGTGTTGGTCTCTCGGGTTTAGGGTTTGATGTGGCAAACTTTCCCATTCTCAAGCAAAACCCTCAAAAGACTTTTTACCAACCAATTTTCACTTAATCTCACAACTCATCAAACGAGAACTGTCATGAGATTAGGCTAAATTGGTTTGTAAGAGGACTTTTGAAAATTTGGCTCGATTACGGAATTGCTTACACATATAAGCCTACTACTCCCTTCATTGCATGATTCTTCCTGAATTAGACATAGGTGATCAGGCTATGTATAATTTAGGAGTAACTATGCAATGCTTGGACTAATCGACTCATGTGTTGTTTGGTGTTGAGTCAACTGATGTTAAAATTGTGATAGGGAATGACAGGGCATTCACCACATTAAAGTATGAGGAAAGGATAATGGGATGGGTATTTGAAGGCATCCATGTGACAATCGATGTGAAATGAAAGTAAATAACTCGAAAAATGTACGTATAAACCGCATGTAAAGTGAACATGCACTTATGATGAAATGATGAGATGCTATGATGATGTAGTTATAGTCTAGGGTCAATGATGCAACCTAGTTCTCTATAACCGAAGCTCTGATGCCAATCTGTCACACCCCCAAATTACCTGTTTTGCAGCGGAATGGAATTCCTGGGGATTGAATGTCATAGCATCACAATCACAGTTATAATGAACGAACTAAAGTGTCGTTTGGAAAACACATCATTTGATTTAATAAAACAATCAGAGTTTACAAAGTATAGGTCCCAAATGAAAATCAACTTGTGCGGAAATAAGTTTGTTACAATTCAAACGATGTTTTAAAGTGCGTAAAACCCAAGTGAGACGAGTCGTCACCGCGACTCCATGATGTGTCCACATGCATGCCATGAAGTGAATGCCTTAGATACCTGAGATAAAACATGCTAAAAAATGTCAACACAAAGGTTGAGTGAGTTCATAGAGTTTGTGTTGAAATGTAAAGCCTTTTAAAATCGTTTATGCAGCAAAGGCATTGTAAATCCACCCAGTTCCAAGTTCCGCCCATACAAAACTTGCAACCTGTGTGTTCACAACCCACTGCCAAAATGTGTATAGTTTATGTTCAAACACATGATGTCAAATGAATTCACAATAGTACCTAACTCGACATAGAACAATAGCACTTAATCAATAGGACTAGACTCAATGTATCAGTAGTCAACTGATTTAGAACATTATACGACGATGTATCAGTAGTCAACTGATATAGAACTTTATACGACGATGTATCAGTAGTCAACTTACATAGAACTTTATACGACGATGTATCAGTAGTCAACTGACATAGAACTTTATACGACGATGTATCAGTAGTCAACTGACATAGAACTTTATACGACGATGTATCAGTAGTCAACTGACATAGAACTTTATACGACGATGTATCAGTAGTCAACTGACATAGAACTTTATACGACGTAGAACTATACCAAACAAACAAGAACAACTAATATAGTACAACATTCAGTTTGAAACAATGATGATTATGATAGAAGTTATCCTTAAAAGATAAAGTACTTGTGAAAAATAGTTAAGCATGTATCTCCCCCAAAATAGTTCAAAACAATTGAAAATGGGGCTATGAAAACTCACTTGATAAATTGGTATGATGACAAGAGTGAGTACACCGAGATGTAGTGTGATGCTTTAACCTTGACCTATTGTGAATGTTATGATACGCAATGAGTTATGATGTAATGTTACGCATGCAATTCGTATGTTATTTATACCACTTGTGAGTTTTGAAAATAATACTCTTCGTCGAAAAATACTCTTTTGACGTCTTGACCATTCCTAAATTACTTTACAAGTATTTACGTCAAAATGTCATCCTACAATAGTTTCTTAATGATTTATTGTGAAATCATAACTTTTCGTCGTAAAATAATGTCGTTGGAAATTTCACGAAAGTGACTAAAATGGCATCGAAAAGCTAGTCGTAAAATGGTGTACGTCGAACGTTAGGAAACGAACTCAACGGTTTTGGAAAGCTTGTATCAAAATCTCAAAGTTTTGGCATTTAAGTTTTCATCCTAGAGGTCTCGTTCATAAAGAAAAATATAGGTTAAGTAGGGTGATTTTGTCCAAATGTAGTTTAAAAAGTGAGTTTCGGCAAAGTTTAAGCAACCGTAAATAATTTATTACAACTCCGCTATACAAACGGTTGGTCATTTTGAGAAATATGCTTGGTGATCTCAATTTTATTAGAAGACATCTTGTTACAAAAAGTTCTACGTCAACGTTAAAAATAGCCTTCAATATGGTCGTTTTGTTTACCGTAACATTTGTCTAATAAAAATAATATAGTTTTTCTTAACTAATAAAGTTACGGCAATTTTGTAAAAACGTGTATATTTTAGTCGTTACTAATCCGTTTTCTACGTATTATACATCCTTAGCTTCGTATCAAAGTATACTAATATATTTTTGATAAGTCGAAATAATTTATAAAGCTTAAGACTCGTTTTTGACTCGTACAAAACAAAAACAGCTTGCTGAAATTTTCAGGAAATATATATTTCGTCGTCAAACTTGAAAAATTCATAACTTCTTCGTTATAACTCCGTTTTAATCCGTTCAAGCGGCCACGGATTCGTTTTAAAGTATATTTTCTAAATATCTAGGCCAAAAATTCGTGTCTACTGTCGGATTTTCCAGAAATACAAAACAAGATCAGACCACTTTTTATACTTGTCGAAAAGAGTTTTTCTAGTACTAAACATATTCCAATCCCTTCAAAACAACTCCAAAGCTATTCTAATCCTACCATACACCTTCTTAGGGTGTCATGGGTTCCTAAACATCATCAAGACCAATATATAACAAGGGATAAATTATAGGATGACTTTTATATATAAAACTCTAAAAACAATGTAAAAATGGTATAAATAACAATAAGTCTTGCATGCTTGCTAAAAAAAATGATAAAATACATATGAAATGAAAATGAAAGATGTAGAATGAAAGTGATATGCTTACTAGTTACTTGATGAGGTGATAAGAACAAGGATTAAACCTAAACACCCTAGGTTTTTATTTCAAAACCTTGATTAAGAGTATATCTAGAGTGTATAAAACTTGATTTGATAAATTTTGATGAACTTCCTTCTACCCTTGAGGCTTGGCCGGTTTTGAGAGAAGAACAAGAAGAAAGAAAGACTTGAATTATTGTAAATGAATGTGTAAGTGATGTTTGAGTATAAGTCTAGATATGTAAGAAAAAATGTTACCAACTTTGACTTACTCCCCCCCCCCCCTATGGCCGGTTTTTAGGGGGAGATGTTTTCCCAAATATCTTTTTTTTTTTTTTTTTTTTATATGCATTATGTATAAAATTGTGCAAGTAAATGGATGTAAGTAAAGAAGGTTTGTAACTTGTATAATATATATGTGCAATTGAGGTAGCTTTAGCTAAAATACATTTTTAATGGACCAAAGTAAAATATATTGTAGTTATAAAAATTGTAAAAATACATTTCTTGCAAAATTTGAGTGATATGGTAATTATCGTGTAGTTTTTAAGAAAAGCGTCGTAATAATATAGATTTAACGATTTATATACAAAATAAATTTAAAACACTGGGTAAACTCAAAATATCATTTTTATAAACTTAATATAAGTATAAAAATATGTCGGGATAGTTTTTGGAAGTATCGGATTAAATGTTCAAAATAATAACTTACGCGATAGCGTTTATTTAATATGAAATTTACGCGTTTAAGGTGAAATGCAAAATCATGAATGAACTAACATGATGAAAATGATATTAATGAAATGTAGACTAAACTTAGTCTATATGAAATGTCCGTGATGATATGATCATGAATTCGCCGCTAAACCATTAAGGTTACGCGAATTTGGAACACGCAAACCTAGTTTACGATAAATGATGAAATTGTGAAGCATGAATTGTTTTGAGAAATGACCTGAAAGTACGAGTTGTCACAGAGATTGAGCGGTTTCTTGCTGAAAAAGGATTGAAATTAGAAGACAGGCCGGATGTGATAACACGTGTTTTTAAGCAAAAGCTAGACACCATGATGAGACAATTCAAAGACAAACATTACTTCGGTCGGCTGAAAGCAGGTTTTTATATTTAAAAATTTTATGTTAAAAACAAAAAAATGTAATTAATGCTACATTATCAGCTTTCTTCAACAGTCAATTTCAAAACAATCACTGACATTCTGTTATTCACGCAGCTGTGTACACCATTGAATTTCAAAAGAGAGGACTCCCTCATGCTCACATCTTGCTATTTCTGGAAGAAGAATACAAAATAAAATATCCAACACAAATAGATCGGTTTATTTCATCTGAAATTCCGGACAAAAATGAAGATCCAGAACTTTATAAAATTGTTACAGAACACATGATCCACGGTCCATGTGGTCCAGATAGACCGACCTGTCCGTGCACGGTAAAGAACAAATGCACCAAAAAATTCCCAAAGGAGTTTAATGATAAAACATTCATTGATGAGTCTGGATATGCAATTTATAAAAGAAGAAATGACAGTACAACAATAAAAAAGAGCGGAATCGATTTGCATAACGGATATGTTGTACCGTACAATCCAGGCTTACTGAGGCGTTTTCAATCACATATAAACGTAGAGTGGTGCAACCAAGTTGGTTCCATAAAATATCTATTCAAATATATTAACAAGGGACCGGACAGAGCCACAATGGCACTTGAAGATGAAGATGTCGATGAAATCAAAGATTATTACGACTGTAGATATCTGTCGGCGTGCGAAGCAGCTTGGAGGATCTATGGGTTTGACATACACTACAGGTTTCCACCTGTAGAAAGATTACCGTTTCACTTAGAAGGAGAGCAATCTGTTATATTTGAGGCAACAGAAAGCATTGATTTTGCATTGGAAAAGGCTTCTGTGAATGAAACAAAGTTTGTTGCATGGATGGAACGAAACAAAACCGACACAAAAGCTCAGAAACTTCTTTACCATGAGTTTCCTGAACATTATGTATGGAAGCAAGAAGAAAGGATCTGGCTTCCAAGGCAAAAAGGCACATGTATTGGACGCGTACATCATGTGCCACCTTCTTTTGGAGAAATGTTCTACTTAAGAGTATTGCTAAACAAGGTTCGAGGAGCAACAGATTGGAAGGACTTTAAGGAGTACGATGGTGTGGTTTACCCAACATATAAAGAGGCCTGTCAAGCACGCGGTCTGTTGGAAGATGACAAAGAATATATAGACGGTTTGATGGAAGCCAGCAATTGGGGAACAGGAAACTACTTGCGGTCTTTTTATGTGATGCTACTTATGACGGACAGCATGTCTAGGCCAGAGATTGTTTACGAAAAAACATGGCAAAAAATGGCAGAAGACGTTATATATATCGAGCGTAAAAAAAGAAATGACCCAGGTATGTCTACAACAAGTATCTTCTACTTACAAATAATCAAAACAAACACATATTAAACTTAACACTCACCACCCACATCACAGAAAAGGTACTTATGTCTTTTAGCAACAAAATGTATAAATGGATAACATATACAAATGTAAATAAACCATATAGCAAACACTAAACTACTAATTCAATAAAAAAATATGAAAAAAAAAAAAAAAAAAAAAAAAAAAAAAAAAAAACTTACACAAAAATGCAACCACATCCACCAGAGAATACGTCCCGAACATCTGAAGAACAAACTAAACAGACGGCCTTTACCTACAACTCCTTGCACGCAAACAATAAAAATCAAAAATAGAATTTAAAAAATACACAATACTAACACAGAAAACTAAAATATACCACTGAAAAAAAACAAACCTGAAACTCCAGAACTGAAGACAGTATACGCTAAAACAAACTCTGCCGCATCAAAACAAAACGATGCACAACTCAAGTGACACGTACATAATACAACAACCAATAAACAAACAACTTTCGAATAACGAAAATACAATAAAACCTACGCAACCTAAACAAAATAATAAAAAAATATAATGTCATTACACATTCAAATATACAACGAAACATATGATGCTCTCACCATTTTAAAAACACACCGTCCAGGGTATAATAATTTGTAAAATTCATTTGAAACATAAAATAAAGGATACAAACACAAAATATAATAACACGTCATAATAATATAACATTACAATATCTTACACAACCAGAAACATAGTCTTCCTAATTGACATCCATACTTACATATTACGCAACCAAGAAACAGCAACATACATCCAAACACACTATTTAAACATAAATACATAACAAAATATTGAAACACATATCTACACCTTTCTGAAATAAACTGCACACACTTAAACAACTAAACCATACGACATCATCTTTGAACCAACAACCAAAACGCAAAACACAATGTGCATCTCCCACATTTAACAGCAACAACAAATACTCTGTTTTTCAGCAGATATGGAATATCGGATATTCAGGGTTTTCACCTTCTGGAGCATCCACCGTATAACCATTTCCAACATACTTAAACCTGATCAACTTTGAGTACGGGAACCGACATGACTCCGCTAACAGCTTCCACCTCCCAAACACATTTACATGGTTAGTCCTGGTAGGATTTTCTGGGTGAAACTCCATACGTACTCGGAATTCATCCCTGTATTCTTGGTGTATGATCAAAGTTCTATTGTAAATGTGCATAGGGTTGTTCACTTGGAATGACGCAGGAATGGCCTGAACAAAATTACAGTTAAAACAAATACGAATGCCACATATTTTAAAACATACACATTCGATTGAAAAGTAAAACCACACATACCAATCTGCTTTTAGCTTGAATATGCGCGTAACTCTTATAAAAGCTCCTGTGACCTTCTCCAAAGTGATCCATGTGGAACGGCCAGTAGCAAACATGTTTCATCCTATCATCAACTACAAAAAACTAATTTATAAACACGAAATCCTAAAAGAATTAAGCAAACAACTGTAAAAACAATATGAATAAAAATATATAACCAACTCAACTTACGCCTTTCATCAAACGTCAACTGAAGCTGCTGCCTTCTTAACGTTGCTGCTCCTTTGAAAACAGGGTCAGTAATAATACTCCTATCGCCACTGAAAGCATCAAACCAGAATCTACGTCCCCTGTTTTTGGTCAGCACACATAATGTTCCGGGTTCAAGTCCTATTGCTTCAATCATAGCGTTAAATGAATCAGCAACCAACTGATACTCATTAGTTACGGTTTGACGTCTCACATTACACCCAAAAGAAACACCATTTACAGAAACTCTTATTTCATCCTCCTCTTCTAATCCAAACATTAGCTCACCCGGGATTGTCTGAAAACCGCCAACAAAACAAACGTTAGTCTAAATCCTACAATTTTAACACATAACAACATACAAAAATATTATGTTTTAAAAAATTAAAAACAAACAAATACCATTAAACTACACAACCTGAAGCACGTGCGGATACGGCATCACAGTCATCTTAAACCTATTAAACGAAGCAAACGGCCCTTCATAACCATAAGCTTCTTTGCCGTTACTATAGTAACCAGTCACGTAAAAGCAATCGTTTCCTTCCTCCACAAAGTGTAAAACTTGAACCTCCTCATCAAGGTATCGGTTGCAATACTCCCTCCATCTTTCCCCACACAGGTACCATTGTCCATAACGTGGTTTCTTCAACATCACTCTGAAACGATAACCATCCGAGCTGACAATATAAACGTGGTCACTACCATTATAAGCCTCCAAATTATAAACAAACGGAAGGACCTACAAAAAAAATAATAGTGTATATTAATCAAATTAATAAACATAAAAGAGCATAACATAATAAACCAATGAATACCTGACAATCAGGAAAAGTAAAAACATCCAGCATTGTAACAAACTCAATAGCCATTTCCCTATCAATTTGAAAGCATACAAGTTAAACCAACATAACAAAACGCCATACAAACAAAATTACAAGACGTAAATATGAGTTCACGAGAACTAAATATTTACAAATAATCATAAACAATCAAATTAAAAAAAAACAGTATTTTCAATTTAACACCATTTTTAACGACAACTATATACACATCATTTAACATATGACTTATTAAAATGTGTGTTGTCACCATTATGATTATCTAAAGACAACAACATATACCTCATAAACGTAATTACCTAACGACAACTCTGTCAAAAGTATAAAACCAAAATGACTATTCCAATTCATATACCATATTACATAAAAAAACAAAAAAAAAAGTCAAATAACAAGTCAAACTAAAAATTAAACATGTAGAACAACAAACTACTTAAGCTTCTAAAGTATGTTTAACAAACAATGATCACATCATGTACACAAAACAAGTGAAAAACACAAAGCTACACAACCTCAAACTTCCAAATAACAAACCAGATGCAAATAAAACAATACTTCAACAAACAACAATTAAATTACAAACACAAACCACATACAACATCAAAACAAAACAACCAATTTGTATTCAATACATTATTATATAAAACACTTTCCGCCCAATAAAATCAAAACATAAACATCAACAGCAAACACATCTACAGTTTTAATCATTACAAAAGTTAGGCGTTTTTTAAATATAAAACCAAATAACAATCAAACATAAAAATCAAATAACAAACAATTTGTAAACATAATACCCCACTTATTATATTTTTTTTTCAAATAAATATTAACTAACAATCACTATTCAAACCGGAAAAATAAAACAACAACTCAATGGCGACATTAAAACATAATTATAAACCAACAACAGTACAAGTCTATAAACCCAGAAAAATAATTTACACTAACGGCTTACGAAAAAAAAACGCAAAATACCTTAGATTGATAGGCGGAGAATCGGTGGAGGAAGAAGTTAGGTGGGAGATTAATAATTTATGAGAAAAATAAAACAAAACAATGTCTTAATTATAAGTAAATATAATGTGGAGAAAAAAATAGGTGAAATGATTGCCTATCTTCTAAGTTCAATGCAACTTGATATACTGTGTAACATGCAGAAATACATTTAATACAAAAATAAAATTATAAAAAAATTTACATAACCTATCCATTTGTTTCCATTTGCAGACTTGGAGCTTACAGACATTGAGAGGAAGAATATATGTCTAACATATATTGAGCACATGCTACTTTGTAACAACAAAAGCTTAAAAAATATACCAAACATGCCATACCCTAACGAGATGTTAACAATGGGCAACTACAACAGATTGGTGTATGATGAGCTTAAATACAACAAAGACGAATTGAGAATACAGCACGGAACGCTGTTTAAGACATTAACACACGAACAAAAAGACATATACCGAACAGTAATGGACGATGTTAACAATGAAAAAGGATGAATGTACTTTGTATACGGATATGGTGGGACCGGTAAAACATACCTATACAAAACATTATCCGCCGCATTAAGATCAAAAGGCGAAATAGTCATTAACGTAGCATCAAGTGGCATCGCATCACTTTTGTTAGAAGGCGGAAGGACCGCACATTCTCGATTCGCAATCCCTATAAACGTTGTGGAAGATTCAGTATGTCATATTCCAGCGGACAGTGACCTAGCCGAATTGCTAAGAATGTGTAAACTGATAATATGGGATGAGGCTCCTATGACACACAGACACTGTTATGAGGCATTCGATAGGACGCTAAGAGACATATGTCGGACATCCACATTCGAACAATCCGAACAAGTATTTGGAGGTAAAGTGGTTCTCTTTGGCGGAGACTTCTGACAAATATTGCCAGTCGTTACAAACGGCAGCCGATATGATGTCGTTCATGCTTCGATCAACGCTTCATATCTGTGGCAACATTGCAAAGTCATGCGGCTAACTATAAACATCAGGCTTGGAACAGGATCAACTAACTCTGAGAGAAAAGAAATACAAGACTTTGCGGATTGGATATTAAGCATAGGAAACGGTACAGTCGGTGGAAAGAACGACGGAGAAGCGACGGTTGAATTCCCGGATGATATGTTGATACCAGATTCAGACGATCATATCGCACAAATCATCGAAGAAACATACCCAGATTTGGTCCAAAACCTCTACAGACCAAAATTCTTCCAAGAAAAAGCAATCCTCGCACCGACTCATGAGCTTGTGGATTTGATCAACGATCGAATGCTACAAAAACTACCAGGAGAATCTAACACGTACAACAGCTACGACTCAGTTGGTATTATCGATATGGATGCGAACTTTAACGAATCACTTTACACAACTGAGTTCCTAAATAGCATTCGCATTCCTGGCCTTCCACACCATTCCATAACATTTAAAATAGGAGCTCCAGTTATGTGTATGAGAAACATAGATCAAATGGCGGGATTATGCAACGGAACAAGGCTTCATGTGCTGAGGATGGGAGTAAACATAATAGAAGCCAAAATTATATCAGGTGGTAATGTGGGTACAATTTGCGCAATCCCAAGGATGGTGTTAAGTCCTTCTGATAATAAAATCCCGTTTAAATTCAATCGTAGACAATTTCCGGTTGCATTGTGTTTTGCAATGACCATAAACAAAAGTCAAGGACAAACTTTAACACAAGTTGGATTGTTTCTACAACGGCCAGTTTTTTCACACGGACAACTGTACGTAGCAGTTTCAAGGGTCAAAAGCAGAAAAGGATTGAAGATTTTATGCTGTGACGAAGAAGGGAAGTACGCAAAATCAACTACTAATGTTGTCTACAAAGAAGCTTTGTTCAGAATTTAAGTTCATCGTTATATGACATTAATACATTTTCGTTATCTAAACTTCACAAAAAACATTCGATTCATTAACAAAAACAAAATTATATACAACGTCATGCTAACAATCCATCACTTTACATAAACAAGGGTTAAATTTCAATTTCGCTTTCATCTCACCGACGCTTTGCACAAAGCAAAAAAAAAAGCAAGAAGGAAAACTCCAAAACAGGTTTACAGTTACACAAAAACTAATAAATTTCATTATACAAACTAAACACCTTCATTATTTAAACAAATGTAATGATAGGGTCAAACAAATATTTGCCACACCAACTGAAAAACCTGCATTCACTTCAATCCATTCACTACTCAATGTTAATATATTAATTTCTAAATCTCAATATGCAATATACTCATGTTTCAGTGTCTCAGTTGTGAAGTTACCAATACATGCTTCAGCATCTATAACAATTTCAATCCTGCCAACACAGACAAATAACTTCAGATGCAGAACATCCAAATACATAAAACTGATGTCTGTGGCAATTTAAAACAATACTTTAAAGTTTAATACGACATACATAACACAGGTTAACTTATAACCACCATATCAGGTAGCATTGTTCAACAAAACTATCATGCCATACAAAACCAAACAGAAATTAAACATACACCAGCAAATAAACAAAAACATAAAATATGTTCAAATCCAACATACTAAAGGTTTCGTCTGATACGGTACCAAAATATATTATACCATCCAAACCATCTTCTTCTAACACATATGAAACAATGGAATCATCACCGGCATACGTACATTCACAGTTTGCTTTTCATCCTTTACCATCCTAATCAATTTGAACCTCACAGTTTTGTCTTTGTCCCACTCGCACCTCTTCTCAACATCCTTCCAATTAGTCTTGATAGTCACATGATTTTTACTGTCAGGCCTATCTTTATGTTTTTCCCAATCGACATTCACATAGAAAGTTTCATCATCGTGAATCAAAACTGCATTGTGGTACTTATACATTTCATAAGGACCAGCAAAATCCCATGGTATAGTCTGCATTCAACAAATTATTTTGGAATACAAAACATAAGAAAATGCAAAATCCAAAAAGTAACACAAAACTGTATGTTGCAAACGTAAAACATTTTCGCAATAAATATAACAAACACTTACCAGACGACCTCTGCCAGTTACGTAAGCCACAACATCTTGATAAAAGCAATCAACTTCATCATCATGATCAGAGTGATTAAACCAGTCACATTTATGTTTCATACGAGGATCTACATTTTGTACATTCCAATGATATTAAAAGATGCAACTATATTATTATGAATCTCAAAATAACATCAAAACACATGTTATTGAAAATTACAATCTAAAAACATACCTTTGTCAATGCAGCTTTTTTTAAATGGTTTTTCGTCATTCAAAATCACACGTGGGATGTTCTCCAAACGCATTCCTAAACCATCATCAGCAAATGAAATCATAGACACCGTTCCTTCTCCAATCTCAGTGAACACCATACGCGATCCAACCTTCAATCCTTCTAAAAAAACCAACAAATCCCATCCAACTCCACTAAAAACATATCCGTGTGTGTTACCAGGAAGAGCAATGCCATTCTGTGTGACGGTCGCAGCCAACCGACCACTCACCATAACTCTTACTCTCTTAATTTGAGGCATAAATTGCTGAGGAATCAGCTGCATAACAAAGTAAATATGTGATAAACATAGCATATACAATATCAATTAAACTATGACCGTCAATAAATTAAGGCAAAATAACTTACATCTGACTGGTCAAGCCTTCCCAACATACCAAAACACCGTCTTTTACGAGTTCCAACATCAGCATTCTTATATCCACCAACTTCAGCACCTGCATTATCATACGCAGTTACATAATACATGTCTTCTCCTTGACGTATGAAATGTAGCATTGCCACGTTCCGGTAACGACTCTCATCAACAAACTGCTTCCATTCGTCCGAAAACAGTGCATAAAGGTTACCAGGAACTTTCTTAATAAACACTTTGTGCATTGTACATTTGTTGTGAATTAAATACAGCCATCGACTGCCTGTGTACATCTCATACGTAAAGACACTTGGTAAAATCTGCATTCAAGAACACACTACGTCAATTAATTTCAACTTTCTTTATATCCATATTGCAAAATTTAGTAACATATATATACTATAAGTAACAATGGCTAAAAATTACCTGTAGTGTTCTAAAGTTACGTGTGTTTGCCGGAACGATAAATTGAGTCGTCATTCTATTTAATCAGAAAACAAACGTCTATTAGAACAAAAACGCAAGTTTTCAAAAACTACAATGTTATAATACAATCATGCTTCAATTTTCCTTCATATACAACAATGTTATTAACAAACATCTCCCTGTAATTCAAAATAATATATTACGTAATAATTTATGTTACAAACATACAAACACAACTACTAATCACCTAAACCTAACAACCAATAACCGTTCACTTTTACTGGATTTTAACCATATCAAACATCTACCATCATTAACATAATCATTAACTAATACAACATGTTTAATCATCTGATGTTACTAATAACAAATTAAATCTCGCAACTAACTGATCTTCATTAAAAACAACTAAACCCTCAACTAAAATCATATACTAAAATAACAAAGTTGTTAAAAACAACTCATAATCTAAAAAAAAAAATCAACAGTCATATTACAAATTACAACATACATCTTCTTTAAACCAAATATCATAACTCAACAATTGATAATCACTATTATTACCAAAAAACAATGTTTCTTGATGACTAACAACGAATATGATAACAAACACCTTTAAATTTTCTGCTAAACCACGCATGCATTCAAGATCGGAATATATATCGCATATTAAAAATCATCTTATTGTTCCTTCTAACAATTCTATAATCATACAACGATTGATAGATCAAGTAAAACTACAAAATAAAAAACAACGAAAAGAAAAAAAAAACGACCAACACATATGATAGAAATCAACCCAAACTAACCGGTGTTTGATGGCGTATTCGAGAAGAAAGAGGAGGTGACTTGGAAAGACTAAACATACCAATGAACCCAAAAGTAAATATATAACAAAAAATCATACCCTAATCTATGTAAAACTAATATCAACTTCTTCTAGCAATGATGATATGCATTGATAGCAGTAATATATTTTCTTTTGTGTATTATGTAGACTTATTTAAAAACATACACACACAAAACAAATACAACTTCTCAAATTGATAGGTATTTTATAACTTACCAAATGATAGGTAACATACAAATTTAATAAAATTCCATCTACTCATTAGTAAAATACCGCAAAAGTCAATTTTATAAGAATGTGTTTATGTTATACTTTTACATGTCGTATTTTGTAACGACAGGTATTTGTCATTCGTATCTCAATATATCCTTTTAAGTCTCCGAACAATACGTTTTTAAACAACATACAAAATACTTTTACATGATAAATTATAACTTCTTTATATTTTAAATGTTATTCAACATAACTAAAATAAAACGCTTATGTTACATGCTAAAAATTTACATATACAACAAAATACAAACATACACTAACTATAATTATATCATTATGTTTCTATAATTTACATACACACCACAAATAACATTTTTTATAAATATTAAGAAAACAAAATTTAAAAAAACAATTAAATAAAAACAAAATAATTTTTAAGTTTTTTTAAAACAATTATAAGTATGCAATATATTAGCTACAATCCTTCATTAAAAATACACTAACAATAATTCAGAAACCCATAAAAAAGAATTAGGACCCACAAAAATAATCAGGGAACCACATTTTTAGTACAAAATTGTAGTCAATAAGCTTTTAAATTAACAGTGAATAACAAACAAATAATTATACTGCTAAAAAATTACATATAAAACAAAATACAAAGATACACTAACTATAATTATTTATTACATTTCTAAAATTTAAATACACACCACAAATAACAATTTTTATAAATATTAAATAAACAAAATTTTAAAAAACAATTAAATCAAAACAAAACAATTTTTAAGCTTTTTTAAAACAATTATAAATAAACAAAATACAAACATACACTAACTATAATTATTTCATTACGTTTCTATAATTTACATACACACCACAAATAAATTTTTAAAACACAATTAAATCAAAAGAAAATAATTTTTAAGTTTTTTACAAACAATTATAAATAAAGTTTTAACTTTTTATAAAACAATTATAAATAAACAAAATACAAACATACACTAACTAAAATTATATCATTACGTTTCTATAATTTACATACACACCACAAATAACATTTTTTATAAATATTAACAAAACAAAATTTTAAAACACAATTAAATCAAAACAAAATAATTTTTAAGCTTTTTACAAACAATTATAAATATTGCTTTTAAATTAACAATTAATAACAAACAATAAATTATAAGTCATGCCCGCCCATTGGGCGGGCTTCGAAATCTAGTATATATATATATATATATGAATGATTACGGGACATTAAAATTAGTGATTTTAACTCATATGAGAAATGATAAATAGACAATTGCAAGTATGTGACGAATTAATGGGTGATGGTGGATGTGAGTATATGATAGTGAACGTCAAAACCAAAGAAAGAAAGCACTAATTTATAGTTCACGTTGGTGGAGAAAAAATAGGGGTTAAAAACAATAAAAGGACATAATGGTCCATCTATAATAATTAAATGTGTATTATTCAAATTGGTATATGTACATATTAATTCCCTAAAATGAATTGTTGAATATTGAAACCAATTATCTTTAATGCATATGTTTAATATCATGCGTGGTTGTATCAAACAAGATCATAATTTTTGAATAGATACTTATTTGTCAATGATCATATTATTTGCCTACAAAAGTATTGAAATTGTTTAAAGAATATTATGACCATTTTTAAAGGAAAGTAAACGCTTGGCTATAAAATGGTTGTAAAATTACACTTCATAATATTACTAACTACCATTTTTATAGTCTTTGCATCACAATGGATGGGATACTCTACCATAGTTATATGAGATAGTGTGTGAGAGTTGATTCCTAAAATTTTCTTCAAACGTAAAGTTATTATCAAATAATATTGTTCGTAAAATAATTTGATTAGACCTCAAATGTCGTATATCAAGAAGTTTAACGCGACGAGTAACGTGTCTTGTTAGTTAGTATCTCATAATTGATGAGTCTCACTAAATATTTTTATATGTCGTTTGATACACGTTAAAATTTTTGCTAGAGTTGAATTATCACATGTTACAGCCTTTTGCTATTACATTTTGATTTTTTCACGTTCTATTTTGAATGTTATACCACGGTATCGCATATCGGTTAATTGTCTGCCGCTAGAAACCGCTGCCGCCAGGCGCGGGTACTCGCCTAGTTTAGTATTATAACATCACGACGGGAATTTTTAATGTACTTATGTAAACGTGAGCTTAGTTAACAGTGTCGTACTGAGATCCATTGCTATTTTTTTGCACTAAATGTTTGGTTTTACATAAACATGAGAAGGACCACACCAATAACAACAAACATATATTTGACATAAGAAAATAATTCGTATTTTTGACTGACAGTGACAAAAGAAACACAACATAGCAATCATACATGGTAGATGTGGGGTGTATCATGTCCCAGACCCTAATGGATTTCTTGGCCCAAGCATTAACTGCAAGTGACATTTTTATATCTGTGCAGTGTATTAGCCCAAATTGTAAGTGTATTTGGTAGGCTGGTGGCTTCCTGTTGGTCCATCACATACCCAAGATTCCAAGAATGTGTGTAAAAAAAGAAAAAAATAATGTTAAAAAACTTAACTGGACCAATAGAAGTGCTATCATTTCGTTTACATGGTAAAATTGAGTATTTTTATTGGTCAATAAAATGCAAAATTGACTTCAATTTGATCAAACTCATGTATAAAGATTAAAAATACATTTGTCAATTTTGTAAAAAAAGAAAACTTAAAAAGAATAAGGTAATTAACAAAACTTTAGTTGTTAAGTTTTAAATAAATTATAAGGACTTGAGTATACTTATCAATTTTCATGTTTTAATAAATTAATAAATTTAATAAGGGCAATTTCATTTCTCCCTTCCTTTTCGTTAGAAATTTCATATATAACCAAGCATGCATTAAAAACATTGTACATTATGCATTCAATACTTGCATTTTGGGTATATATGAAATTAATTATAAAAGTAGAGTGATATATGAAATTAATCCATTTAATAAATACCCCCTATAACATACATGGTATTGTTATTGATATGTATTATTACCAGTATATACTAAATAAATGTATTTGGACGGAATTATAAATATAGAATTAAAATCACGAGTTAACACATGTAAATGAATACACGAGTTATACATATACGAACGACTCATCATTAAGAGATTAAGATAAGGATATGTGGAAAAGTATTATTTTAACCATTTGCATTTAGTAACGACTCTTTGTTATTCTCTTTATATGTTTAACCCGAGCACGAGTTTAAAAATTAAATACAGCTTAAATTATTATTAATAGTAATATAAATATCAAAATGAATGCACAACCTCGCGAGTTACTGTGAGATGAAAATAATAGACAAGGATGTACATATGACAAAATATTAATCGATATTAACTCGTGATGAAAAAAACATGTAAAAACTCGTGTGTGCATGGGTATTATAACTATATAACTATTAAAAATTTAATATAATTTTATAAAAAAATCTTAATCATTATAAAAAAATTAACTTATTAATTATCACAATATTTAACTTAAAAACAAAGTTACTGAAATATTATTAACTGTCATACTATATGCTCGCACGCATTCTAAAACTAGTTTGTTTAATGGACGAATGATGTTGCTAATTTGATATACATAAGCTACAAAACATATAAATTCGAATATAAAAATAATTTACTCTGAACGAGATGCATATACCACAAAATGAAATGATACCTCATCGATAGATATGTAGTATAAAACAAGCAAAATCAGCAACTATAACAATGACAATAACAATGGTACATGATGTAGACCCAAAAAAAAAAAAAAAAAAAAAGTTCTAAATTACCTTCTTAATGCTCATAATCATGCATAATATATGTTTAGGATATGTTTATTAAAATAAACTAAGAGAAACTGTGATATCGAAATACATGTTAAATGTTATGAATCTACATGTTAAACATCCCTCTACATCACAATTTGCATCAACAAAATTTAGATGAATTATTGCAGAAATATCAACTCTTTTATTTTCTCTAGTTTTGTCTAGTAAACCCGAGTGCAAGTAAATCTTGATTTGTGCCAATGAAGTCGTAGTTACCTCCGGTGTTCAAATCAAAACTGATTGAATCACCACCGCCACCCTCAGTTTTGATCTTTATGTCTTCTTTAACGGTTGGAGGTCCCGTCTTACTATCAAGGGTAAATTTTGTAATGTTTTGTTCCCTTTGTTCTCCATTTAGATTTTCCATGAGATCCGAGAGTGCTAAGTTGAAATTGGTTAATTCAGCTCGAGTTGCTTCTAGGTTGCCAGATGATGAGTTCATGTCGAGTGAGAGGCTTTTTTGAGCATTCTCTAAAATTCCTTGCAAGTATTTTCCTTGAGTTTCTATTCTCATTTGAAGTTTCTTTTGTACCTTTAAATCACGACATGTAGCAGATGATTATTAAACCCTCAAAACGAGACCAAGTAAAAAGTTATTGCCAACATATATCAGTGCCATCAAAATATAAGCGGATTGATAGGCAAGTGGGTAACTTTATAAGTTGGATTTCTTTTAAGCAAATATTGCCATTTTCAAATGTGCAAAATCATGACGGACTAACAAGTAACTTCAAAATTGGAATTTTTCCCTATTAAGAAAATGTTACTAGTACAATTTTCACGAGACATGTAAAAGAAAACTAGTTCTGATGGGACTCAAGGAGTATATGCTATGTACCTCAAACTGTTCTTGTAACCTCTTTTGTGCTTCAATCTGGCATAGGAGTGCATCTGCAATAGGGATATCGCTGTATGCCAAAGGAAAAAATTAAAACCGGTTCGAATTGAGATTTGTTAAACCGAATGTAATTAAACAAATGAGAAACGAAGCATACCCTGCTTCATGGTTCATTCTCAAGGAATTAGAGCTCGTTCCAGTCGAATGCACAATGTAGGGCTCATATGAATCACCTATACGTATGAATAATGTTAGGAAATTACGGAAGGAAACTTGTAAGGTTGTATTGAAATTGATGAAGGTCAAAATGTAGTTGATTCTTACCACTGTTTTCATTGTTGGGGTCACCATTGTTCTGCTTCTTTGCCTGTTGTCCGAGTCTATACTTCTGTGAACATTTAAAAAAACACTTTAAGACTTTACAAAACTAAGCTGGTCTGTTTGACTTTTGAGTGTCAAATGAGTTGCTTTCTGTTTTCAACATCAACAAAAACTGGTTTGCTTCCGAGAAAAAATCGAAGAAAATATATTTCTGTGTTATGTGCAAAAACGTAGGGCTGAATCATGTTGGAGAAGTAAGGCGAAAAGAACCAATGTCAATTTTGAGTTTGTAAAGTACTAGATTTGAATTACAAAAAGTCAAAACATGAACTATACCTGTAAATGACTCTTCAAATGGTACAATGTCAACCCCTTTAAGCCCATCAATCTCAACACTGATTTCGGAGTTGCTTCTGAAAATGCAAACCACAATTGTTTGATCAGTTTTACAGAGTTTTCATGTAGAAAACAAATACATAACACTTTCGACCCGTCTTAATCGTTAGATTAGCAATCAAAAAACCTCATGGTTTGATTATGCAACCTGATGAAGACTTGTCTACAAAGATTCTTGATCCCATGATAAAGATGTAATCCAAAAATTGAAGTGTGGAAATGAAAGAAAATGGAATCTTGTTTGCTTAATTCAATTATCATATACCAAAGAAAATGATCATAAAGATCAAAACTTTAAAATTATTTTGAACAATCTTAGATTATGGACATAAAAAACATAAGATCAAGATTCGAAATCTCATCAAGATTGTCAAAACTGAATGAGTTGATCATTTAGCTTATGAACACCCCATATATAATGGTAAACAACAAACTAAAGCAGATTAGTCACCTTTTTCTTCAGAAACAATATTAAGAAACAACTTAAATATGATCAAAATTCAAGAGAAAAAACAGAAGAGTACTAACTGTCAGGGCCACCAAGTTTTGTAACAGCATCAACAAATCTCTCATGAAGATCAGCAGTCCATCTTAGCCTTGGCTTTGGGTCTCTTGTCATCACCACTCCACCACTCTCAAACTCATAACAACCACCACCACTAACACCACCATACCTGCCATCCATGTTCATTGCAACCACCACTATCTTTTGACCACTACCCACCAAAATCTTGGTTATGCTCTTTTGCCAAATTTTCAACCTCTCCCACTAGCAAGTTTCTTTTTTTGGGAATTTTGTATATTTATGGATGGGTTCTTTCTTTTGTACAACAAAGACAATGAGAAAGAAGCAACCACAGAATGAATTCTCCACACTCTAAAAGCAAAAAGTGCTAAAAGTTTCAAACATATATATATATATACCATGTATCTTTAAATATATTCTTTGAGAACTTATTGAAGCTAAATGTTGTGAGAATTTGCTTTTGAAACAAAGAATAAATGAAGGAACCAAAACTTACAAAAGAAATGGAGTTTTATTAATAGAATTAGAATCTTTCTAAAAATACAATAGTTTTAATGGGATAATTATATTAAATGAAGTTGTTACATTTACATGTGTCATGTGCATTGAAGGTAAGTGTTAAGATTTGTTAATTACATACCCATCCATAATGTTTGATGATTGTATTGAAACTAGTCCCTGACTCAGAAGAATAAAGGTAGGGAAGAGCATTTCGAACCGAATTCTGGAACCGAACCGGAACCGTATCGAAACGGTACCGATTCTTGAAATATGGTACGGTACCGGGACTACAAAATAAGGTGAAAAAAAAATCGGGACCACTAATTCAGTACGGGACCGGTACCAAATCGGAAAATTCCCGAAAAAAGCGGGGAAAACCCGATTTCCCGGTACCGGTACCGGTATCCAAATCTCGTTCGGTACGATACCGGTACCACTAATTTATGCTCGGAAAAAAATCGATACCACTAATTCGGTACGGGATCAGTACGAGACCAGTACCGTGCTCATCAGGCAACCCCTATTTTTGTACTACTACTTCGAAGTCATGGGTTACACTGAATTATGTGTGAATTATTAAATGACAGTTATACCCTTTATGCTCATTGGAAATTGGTGGAGCAAATTGGTTTTGAACTTTTGATGTGTGGAAAAGCCACTTTGTTGAATTGTTGTGGTTACTCCAATTATACTTCCGAATGTTCTATTTTGGCTTTGAATTTCAATAGATTTGTACATTGAAATTTAGGGTGTGTATAGTATATGGAGTTTCATTGTGCACATGACTTTAAGTGGTGTGCGTATCACCTCTCTTTTGTTATTCTTTACTTCGATTTTTTTTTTCATAAAATTCTCCTTCTATTACTTATTAGAGATATATTCTGGTCTTGTAAGCCATGCACTAGAAACTGTTGCCAAGTTGCCAAACCTCCTTGCCTCATAACTTATGCAGAGCGACGAGCCGCAAACATGTATAGATCTTTGATGATAAAATTGTAACAACACCAACTTATCAACTTGTTGAAACTGAGGCAAAACTAATCGTTGACATGTGGTCCATAATGCTTGTAGATGCTTTATTTCGCATGACATGGGGAGCTAAATTATGTAAGATTGTACTCTAACTAGTGCAGTTGCTCTTTGAAAGTTAAGTTTGGTTTATGCTTTGGTTTGGTTCACTTTCATTTTGCTTCCCAAACTTCATAAAGTAAGGTCGATCTACATTAAACGTCAAAGTCATATGTCCTACAACTTAGTGAGTATATCAGACAGTGACTCTAGTGGCAAAGTCACTACAACTTAATGTCGCATGAAGCATCATGTTGTTGGTTAATTTCTTACTGAAATTCTTAGGTTTTACTGATCAAACCATGCAATTATCCGAATGAAACACTTAACATGCATTGGATTGGTGTATATTTCTAGACGACGTGCCCTCAAGGCACTAGTTTAGATGACTATATAAGGAAACTTTAAGTTTATTAATTACAAAATCAGAATTAAATAAAGTAAATTATAATATCAATTAATGTGTATTAAATGCATTTTTTAATTTAAAAAGAATGTTCGGGATAAATTATTGCATGTTAAGCGATACCTTGTGGGCACTAGTTAGACAATATTTCTATTAAAATTAAACTTTAACGTTTTATGTGATAGTTTAAGTTAGAATTGTTATTTTTTTTAGAATTCAGAATGTTGTTATAATAAAGAGCCTGTCAAATTCAAATCTATCTTGGACAAACATTTACACTACAACATTGACCGGCTACCCCAGCGACATTTGGGGACTTTCCCAAGCGACATGTCGCTGGGGAAGCTGGGGAAGTCTCGTAAGGGATTGTATCCCCAGCGACAATCCCCGGCGACGACGTGGGTCCCACTCAATTTTTAGTCAAAGAAGCAGTGCCACGGTGGCATATTATCCCGAGCGACATGTCGCTGGGGAATCACCGGATTAAGCTAAATGATTAACACGCCTAATTAACGCAATATTTACTTATCCCCAGCGACATGTCGCTGGGGATACTATGGTTATTTGTTGACAAGTCAACGAGTGAGCATACTATCCCCGGCGACATGTCGCTGGGGAAACTGCGTTTTCTCGTTGACTTGTCAACGTTTAGTGTGGGTTATCCCCAGCGACGAGACGCCGGGGAAAGGTCTGCATTTTTTTTTTAAATACAGCCTGCATTGCAGGCGATTTTCAGATTTTTTCCGGAATTTTTCCGGAAAAAATCTACCAAATAAACCTGTACCAAAACCTGTATAGACTCACCACAACTTGTACCAAAACACAAATACAATATAACGGATCAACGCAATACAAATAGATCACAACTTTTACATAAACACGACTTAAAAGTCAATATGTGCATTGATAGATAGGGAAACAAGTGTTTAAATGTCGCCAAGATGAACCTAATAATATATAACACAACTACCTAAAGTACCAATGTAGCATACTAATAATATATAACACAAATACCTAAAGTACCAATGTAGCATACTAATAATATATAACACAACTACCTCTAGTCGTCGTTATCCTCATCACCGCCATTCTCCTCGTCATCACCACACCCGCCACTCCCGCTAGCACCACCCGACTCAAACTTCCTAAACATATCCGCGTATCTGTCGTCGCTTCTGAAGAGACTCATCATAAAGTCTACCTTTCTGTTCACGCTCTTGAGCGACTTGTCGGGGGCGGGCATACTTGGCCTGGATGTGGCCCGTGATGGCAATACCCGACCCACACCGGGAATATGCCCACGAAGCTTACCCCCTCTTGCCAACGCATTGATTTGATCCTCCGTGTACTGACCCGTAGCCTCAAGCCTTTTCATCTCGTCCTATGTAGTGACAAAAACACAAGATAGTAAATATATTAGTCGGGCTGCTACATTATTTCTCGATAATTCATTAAAGTGTGTTTTGAAACAAAACTTACATATATTCGGCGGTCCTCATCGTTAGGAAATACCCCACCAACAGTATGTGTTCGCCAAAAAGTGTCGATGAGTGACGAGTACTCCTGAGTGTCTGAGGCCTGCCTCTATACATACACACGCATATAAGATGAATAATTTTAAAAACGACAAATCACAACACACCAAAGCGTATAATCAGATATATATATATATATATATATATATATATATATATATATATATATATATATATATATATATATATATATATGCATGTAAAATAATTATAATGTTTATTACCATATCATCTCGAAGGCGAGACAGTGACCGGGATCCCTGTCGAGATATGACCTTGCTCTTTTGCCGGTTTAGCCGATTTGTAGCGGCTCGAGCAAGGTTCTTGGGATCATTTCAAAACTTAATGTACTCATCCCAATCAACCGCTGTAATCTCCTCGGGACGTGCCCGCCTGATCGCCTCCACATCGTAATTCCCGGTGGTGGGGTCTACCTTCCAATGCTTGGCCTTGAAAGAAGCCTTGTTTGTATTGTTGGCTTTTTGCAAGTGCGAGTTTATGCCTTCGTAGATCTCGTGCCAGCGGGAGGATTCCATGTGCGGCCTGAGGTCAAACAGGGTCTGCAATCATATACAACAAAACGAAAACAGAGTTAGAGATATAATTTATATATTTATTTAAATTTGTTTATTTATTTATATGATATAAATAAATAAGCGAATTTAGATAAATATACACAATTAAATAAATGAACACGATAATGAAATAAACATAAAAGGATAACTGACCCCAATATCTGAAATGATTGCCGCCTTCTTCTCCTTCGGGACCTTCTCCCAAGAAGGGTAGTAAAACGGCACACTCCTAACGACCTCCCCGATGTAGTTAGACCAGTGAGCCGCATGGGGGCCGAGAGGGTTTAGGGTTTGTTTGTCACCCACATCAAAATTGATCGAGACGGGACCTTTTTCTTCTGCGATTGCCTTCAGCGAAAGGTTCCGGGTCTTGTCGCGGGTATTCAGCCTGCCCGCTCCCCTGCCGCCCAAATTGGGCTTTCGTTTACCTTTGCCTGCAAAATCAAGTTAGTGATAAAGTCATAAAAATTCAAGGCAAGCAAGTTCAATATATGTATCAAATTTATGCTTGTATTACAATAATCCAGAAAATTTTACCTCGGTTAATGAAGCCTGCCCAGCAACCGGTGGGTACGCAGTCTGGAGGGGGACGATCCTCACCGCCACCGTCACCGCCGTGGGACCGTGCAACATCTGCTGACGACATCTGTACAAGTACAATTAGCATAAGATATAGAAATTCATGAACAAAATAATATAAGCATGCACACATCCAAATACATACACATCCAAATAAATATACACATTTAAACAATCCACAACAATTTCATTCATTCATTCAAATATATAAGTGTATTTTGCAAGTTACAACTCAAGATCAATCTTCTTCTTCACTAGAATAAACTTTCTCAACACCATCATCATCAACATTGATGAGGGCTTCAACATCAGAATCTGCTAAATCATGAGGAAGGGCGTCTTCATCAGCAATAATATCATCGTCTTCGTCAGGAACATCAATGATATCTGGCGGTGCGTCAACCACCGTTGATTGACCATCTATATGCAAGGTCGCATTATCCAAGTCATTCAAACTAGTAGAAAGTGGGAGATCAGATGAGTTGTCGAAATGTATAATATCAGGATCGTCCTCTACCACGATGACACCCCCGTCGGAAAACTTTTTATGATTAACATGTTCGACGACCTTCCGGTGGGGTTTGGTTTTATCTTCAAGGTAGAAGACTTGTTTGACTTGTGTTAAGAAAACAAACGGCTTATATCAACAAAATTTTATCATTGACAACTAATTATTATAATTATAAACGAGCACATTTCAAGGCAATTCAACTAATAATAACTATAAACTAACAAAATTTAAACAATAAACATTCCCCAGCGACATGTCACCCGGGATACCAAAAGGAGAAAAAAAATTATTACATACCTCGGCTCGTGCTCCTTCTTGCTCCTCGTCGCCTACTGCCAAAACCAAAAAAAAAAAAAAAAAAAAAAAAAACTTAACTTTTCTAATTGACAACATCTCACAACAATAATAATCTGCAAAAATCATATTATAATTAACTAATATAGTTGAATAACATTTAAAATTTGTAAAACAAATCGTGTAACGTGTGGTGGTGGTGGTGATGGTGGATGCGGTGGTGGTGATGGTGGATGCGGTCGTGTGATGGTGGATGTGCTCGAATTGCTGCAAAAATCGCCAAGGGAGGATGAGATTTTTTTTTCGTTTTCTGCAGTGAAGAAGGAATCCAGATCTACTTTATCATAAAGTTTTTTCCCCGGCGACATGTCGCTGGGGAAAGCTATATTTTTTGTCGTTTAGCGTAATTGGCGCGATAACGAAAATTTTGGTAGGTGGGTATCCCCGGCGACATGTCGCCGGGGAAAATCAATTTAATTTTTTTTTTCGTTAAAAATAATTACATATGTTGTTACGTTAAAGTCAACGAAGTCAAATATAATCCCCGGCGACATGTCGCTGGGGAAACCTAGATATATATTTTTTTACTCAACGAAACTAGATGTTTAGCGATAAAAAAAAAATCAATGCTACAAGCAATATATGTTGCTAAGAAATTGTTTAACGAAACCTTTGCTCCTTTATATTAGGGTTGTCACGTTTCACATTACACACTAGCAGCCACACTCCAGATATCCATCCTCTTCCTCTTTGCACATAACAACTTGCACACTACAAAACCAGCCACCTGCTTCTACTGTAAGTTTTAATGGTTTCCTTCTTTTTTTCGTACATTTAAATGTTTCAAGGCTACAAGCAAGTGACAAACTAACCAAATACAGTAATATATAGGCTGGGCCTGTTATGGTTACACATTAGACGTTCAACGGATGAGTCGGTAGGTTATGGTTACACATTAGACGTTCAACGGATGAGTCGGTATGTTATGGTTACACATTAGACGTTCAACGGATGAGTCGGTATGTTATGGTTACACATTAGACGTTCAACGGATGACTAGGTATGTTGTGGTTACACATTAGACGTTCAACGGATGAGTCGGTATGTTATGGTTACACATTAGACGTTCAACGGATGAGTCGGTATGTTATGGTTACATATTAGACGTTCAACGGATGAGTCGGTATGTTATGGTTACACATTAGACGTTCAACGGATGAGTCGGTATGTTATGGTTACACATTAGATGTTCAACGGATGAGTCGCTATGTTATGGTTACACATTAGACGTTCAACGGATGAGTCGGTATGTTATGGTTACACATTAGACGTTCAACGGATGAGTCGGTATGTTATGGTTACACATTATACGTATCATGTTAAACGAGCGAGTATATGTGGTATTGGTATACGTATCATGTTAAACGAGCGAGTATATGTGCTATTGGTATACGTATCATGTTAAACGACCAAGTATAACAACAACAAGAACAACAGCAACAGCAACTACAAGAACAACTACTACTTTGATTAGCAACAACAAGAACAACAACAACAACAACAACAACAACAACAACAACAACAACAACAACAACAACAACAACAACAGCAACAACAACAACAACAACAACAACAACAACAACAACAACAACAACAACAACAACAACTACTACTACTACTACTATTACTACATACGAAGATTTTCCATGTCACCTAACAGCTCACGAAGTAATGCATCCGACTGACATGCGTGATCGTCAGGAATCGTTGCCATTTCAAGTTTGGCCTCAAGCACCCTTATTCTTGTCTCTAGCACATGTTTTTGTGTTTCAAGCAAGCTTATCCTAAGATCTTTTTCATGGCAGCTCGAGCACTCTGTTGGTGCAGAGATTGTTCTTAAGTACTCGTCAAATGCATCCTTCCACATAAAATATCCGCACCCATTATCTTTTCTGGGCTGTTACATAAAAAGAAAATTATAAGAGATTACAACCCAATTATATGTATATTTAGATAAATAGGAAATGTATGATTGTTCACCTTTGATAGAGGACATGAATAATATTGTCGTCCAGATGAATAATCTCTATGTGATGTTCTTAATTTTATATTTCCTGCTCCACAAGAACACATAAAAGGATTAAATTGCTCCATATCAGGTTTTGAAATTTGTGTGAAGATAAGAGGTTGTGAGGTTGAGTGGTTTTGAGGATAAGATCTATTAGATTTTGGTGGGATAAGATCTCAAGGTTGAGTGGTTTTGAGGATAAGATCTGGTAGATTTTTGTGATATATAAAACAGATCTGTTAGCTTTTTGGTGCGAAGTTTTGGCGCCATGTTTTTTGTGGGAATTCTTGGCGCCATGTTTTTGTTAAAGTCAACGAAGTCAAAGAGAATCCCCGGCGACATGTCGCTGGGGAAAATGTCCAATAAAAACAGTTATCTCAAAACATAAGCCCAGTTGCATAACTTAAAGCCCAACAAGTTATCCCCGACGACATGTCGCTGGGGAAACTCTTGTCCACGTCACATTAAGAGAGATTAACACTAACTACGAATTTTTAAATAAACAAATGAATCCCCGGCGTCGCCGGAGAAAAGCAAGCGGGAAAAATTCCCGCCACGTTTTACAAAGAAATATTCGGTCAAAATATAATCGTTGAATCCCCGGTGACATGTCGCCGGGGAAAACGTCTCAATAATTTAGCTGACTTTTCTACGATAATTCGTGCCACGTAGGATATATTTTTGTCGTTTAGTGCGGATTCCCCAGCGACAATTGTCGCCGAGGAAAACGACGATGGGGAAACTGGTAAATGTGGTAGTGTTAACATATGAATATATGTTTGCTTTTTTTAGTTGTTGTTGATGTCATTTTAATTTGTTCAAAATCATTTACTACATTTGCAAGATGTTGTGGTTTTGGTATTTTGTATAATAATCGGATCAATTAAATAACAAAATCATGTACATCACTTTTCACCTAATTTTGTACAGACTTTTAAGTAACGAAGTCACTTCAAAGATTAATTGTCTAAGTTAAGACAAACATTATTTATGTGTCGGGTAGCATTTAACACGAGATTCTCCATCCTGCAAACACTAAAATTACCGATCGAGTAACACAGTAACGTAATATTTGGTATGTCGTAATCAAAGCTATAATAAAAAAGATTATTATAATGTAATGAATAAATGTTGTTTGTTTACATTTATAAAATGTAATGATTCATTACAAGTAATGACTCATTACACCAACACCATTCTTTAAGGGTCCCCTATTTTTTTTTCATTACATCTTGTAATGGAATCAAAATTACATAAAACTCCATCAGTAATTAAATAAATTTTTTATCATTAATGGGTATTTTAGTCTTTTTATTATCGATTTCATTACGTCTTATCATTCAAACCAAACATGATTAATAACTACAATGAATCATTACATTACACTTTTCATTCCATTACATCATTTATTCCATTCAATTGACATTTCATTTCGTCTTACCATACGAATCCTAAGTTTCACATTTCGATCAATCAAACAAAATTTTACATATTCCTAATTCTTTGTTAGGGTCATTAGTATCTTTAAGTCAGGTACTATTATAAATAAACATAAAATCTCATTATGTAATCACTAAAAACACAATCAATAATATCTCTATTAGCCATCTTACATTTTTTTGAACATTTATGTACTTTCAAAACAGGTGACAATAGGACAAAAATCTTCCACTAAAGACAAATACTACAAAAAAATTGTCTTTTAGTGACAATATTAAAAGTAAAAAATGTCGCAAAAGGTATAAAAATGTCGAAAAAAGTTAGAAAAACATGTCACTTGATTTTTTTAGTGTTTTTTCTACGCTTTAAAAGTGTAGGTAAAAGTGAAGCGAGTAAAAGTCTATTTATAATGACACAAAAAAGTGTAATGATAATTTTTCTGCCTTTTTTGACACATATAGCTAACAAAAAGTGTCATTAGATCTCAAAATTTTGATATTTTTATCCCATTTTTTAAAAATGTTACTGGAAGGTTATATTTAATGACACTTTCTTGTGTCATTAGAACCACAGTCATTAAAAATCAATTTTCTCGTAGTTGCTTTAACCATATGACAACAAGTACAAAGTTTGACGATTTAAAATTTTATTCTATCTCGCGTAAAATTGCTCGATAATAAACTGCATGATGTAAAAGTTTTAGGTAAAAAAAGTAGCTATATCGGTTAATGGTAATATTGTAGTACACATTAATTTTGAAGCGAAAAAAATAAGATAATAAAAATAATAAAAGTGGAAAAGAAGTTGACTTCTCTTTTTAAGCAGTAAATGGTGATCTTAATAGGCGAAATCTTAGTGTGGAACGGTGGAAATTGGTATGATACTCTCAGTGCATCCCTAGGGAAACGTTTATCCTCTGGTTAGCTATTCAAAACAGGTTGTCCACACAAGATAAACTAATGAAATGGGGGATTCATGGTGCTAATAGGTGCTACTATGCTGCAATAATTCAAAGGACTTATTACATTTGTTCTTTCAATGCCCTTTTTCTAATGAAGTTTGGAGTAAAGTTAAAATCTTGGCTGAAATTAGGGGGCAAAACACTACTTGGCAAAGCATTACTCAAGACATGATCAGTGCTGGCAATGGCAATAATATTAGCAGTGTGGTGAGAAGATTGCTTTTAGCTGCTAGTGTATACAACATATGGAAGGAAAGAAATTGTAGAATCTTCAGAGATGTTAGTAGAAGCAGAAATGATGTGTATAAGAATATTGTGAAAACTGTGAAGAATGGACTAATTGGCTTGACAATTAGAAAGAATTGAGCTATTAGGAGTATGGAAAGTAAATGGGGTATTTCCTGCAAAAGGGCTAAGGCTTTGAAGTATGATATACTCCCACATGATGATCTGAAGACTGGTTATTGACTTTTCTAGCTACCCAGCTTCTGAATTAAAGTCTCAAATTCCTAAAAGGGTGTTTGGATAAGAATTCTTCTTGCAGTCTGTAGTGGTTCTAGGAAAATGAATGTAACAGTGGTATAAAGGGGTGTTTGGATAATTGTATAACTACATCAATCTTCACAAATTGATGTATGTTCCTAGCTTGCATGCCATTACAATGGAGAGACACCTTGGACCATGGAGTTATGTCTGGTGTGACTGTATTTATGGTAGCCTTATATGTTTTGGTTCCGTTTGGTCTAGGGAGGAAACTGGACAAGTATATGTGGCTAAGTAGGAGGTCTAATTAAGTAAGGATGTACTATAAAGTAAGGTCTCTCATTGTGAAGGGTGAATAGCTTGGGTGGATGGTATATGATGGAAGGAATAGAGAGGAATGAAAGATGATCTTTCTTGGTCCTTCTAATACATCATCAAAGGAGGTAATGGTCGGTCTTTCCTCAAGGTGAGTGTTCCCAAGTAACTGAAGCCATTTTTAAGAGATGGAAATGTAGGTTACTTGGCATAACCTTTAATTGGAAGGGTTATGGGTTCCTAGTGATGCCTCTCATCTGTATTGCCTTGATCATTGGGGTTGATGGTTGAATGGTCTTGTGTGGGAAGGTGTAGGGGAAATGTAGCTAGATGGTATAGTGCATTAAAAAGGTAAATTCAGGTGTATATGCTTTGTTGAAGTTGTGATGAAGATCCTCTATTTTGGTCAGAGTTTAATTTCATTAGAAATATGTCTTAGTTTTCTTTGATATCAGTTGTATGCTTCTTTTGCTAAGTATCTAACTTGGAGTATGTGAGACTGTGGTACTTATATGTGTACATTGTTTGGTTAATAATATAAAATTTACTTTTTGCAAAAAAAAGTTTTAATAATAATAAAATAAAATAAAAAGAAGGAAAAGAAAAAAAGTTTAAATTATTGAGGTTTGGACATCCTAGTTAATTGGTTAATGTTTTTGCTGATGTATTTTTTGTTGAAAAATAATTAAGTTGAAAACCAAAAGGTTAATTAATAACCATACAGTTTCGATAATGAGTCAGATTGCTTTGTGCAAAATTCATTTAGAATCACTTGAGTTATGCATAACAAAAGTAAGATTGAGATTCTCTCAAATTTAGATAAACATGACCGTTCATGCTTTCTTGCAAACAAAAAAAAAAGACCAGATCTCGCAATAAACCTCACAGTATTGTATGTGAGAGAACATGTTGTATATGAAAGAACATGACCGGTAATTTGACCATCGCTTGCAAGAATTTCAATCCAAAAATGTATGTATTCTTGAACACATTGTTTGATACCAAATGTCAAAATTTCAATCATGCTAAAGGAATCTTAACAAACCGAAAGAATCAAATCATGAGATTGATTCTCTTTTACAAGATTGATTTGTTTTACTCTATAGTTATTCTAAAAACTGTTTGTTTTATTTAGTGATTTTATCTCACTGTTACGTTTTATTGGACCTAATCCAAAGTGAGAATGGAATTGAAGGAACTTTTTGGTTGTTATTCTTACTTTGAGAAGGACATAAATCGTTATCAAAATAATGTGACTATAAGTAAATACTAGTAGCATACCTTTCATTATAAACGTCAATTTTTTCACACACAAATTAGTCAAAATATTCCAACAAGCGTATCATGTCGAACTATTTACTTGTTTTGCTAGGTGTATAACCAACTGATTTGTCAGTTCCTTTTTGCACATAATTATTTGATCTTTGATCAATATTGATTAGAATTTTCGAGTGACAAAATCTTTGATGATCAAAGCTTTTTCGCTTAATTGATTTTATCCTAAAAACGTTCTATGGTATTTTACAAGATTTTTCTGATATAAAATGTATGTTTACGAAGTTAAACATTTCATTGTTAAACATGTCACCTACTGTATAAAAATGTGACACGTCACTTTTAACTCTCTCCCTTACACCACAAGCGTTGAGACTTGTTGCCCTAGCAAAATTCGCTTATAACAAATAACCGTACACGAACACCAACTTCGCACAAGTACATATGCAATTGAAAGAATGTAAACAACTAAACAACATTGCCTATTGTTGAGAATCAGCGATGGAGCTAGAATGTTATGATTAAAAGGTAAACTTTGATAATTCTTAAAAGTTGCACTATAAATCAGTTCAATCTAGTGTACTTTTTTTCATCCCCGCCTCTGAGATAAAGTATAATAAGAAAACAAAAGTGCTGATAATAATGAAACGTTTAAATTAAAATCTTTCATTTCATAACATAAGGCTGGGTGTAATGGTCGGTCGACCTCTTAGACGGTTGACCTACTCGAACCCCTTTACACCACCCCAATAGAGGACGCCTCCCTATATGAAGAAATTGGAGAAGATGGTCATTTTTACGATCGATTCAAATGCAAATTAAAGACCTATTTTTGACAGTTACATTTCTTTTTACATTAAGTTCATTACGAAATAGTCCTGAAAAAAACTGATTTGACAATAAAGATGTTGGTCTCTTGATTGTCACCGTTTACCGGGATTAATTTATCACCTAAATTATTAGAGTATATATCAACAACTTATCACATGTTGGGTCAATTATATTAGGTAGGAAAACAAGGATATAATAGTAAATTGGATAGTGTAGGAAAGTGAAATGCGGAAGAAGAAAAAGACAATTATGTTATGATGTTGACGAGGAACATCGGGAGGAAATATCGGCGTCGAATCTTAAACAACATGACAACCCCTCAGCCGGCTTTTATTCTTTTTTTTCTTCTTCTTTATTAAATCAAACAAAAACAATGATAAAAACCTACTGCTATTGTATATACACTTGGTGCACTTACAACCGTTCGATTGATTGACTCTTTGGAAGAGTCTATAGATCTGACGGCTAATCAGGAGGTGCGTTGCATGCAAAGATTATAAATAGCACGAAACGTGACGTGGCGGTATAATCAAGTTTCACGTTTTTGCTGTTAAAACAAAAAATTTGCGTTTATAAGACCTGACATAAGATGACACAAAATATGAATAAATTTATATGTTTATATCATATTTTATATATATTAAGTTTACAAGAAAAATGTGGCATAAGGCGGCGTAATGACATGACGTGACAAAATGACCAAGCCTCATAACCATAGTAAGGTCAATGCTAATGGCTCGGTTGATTGATCTCAAACCAAATTAGTGACCGCGTTTTCTCCATTAGCCCAAGCAAATTGATGACCGGTCACCTTCAACCTTTTTAAAATTATGGTTGGCCCGTCAACCGAAAGTTTCATTCTCTTTTGTGTGTATATGTTTTTTATTAGTTTTTGTGAGATATGTTTTTTGTTATGGTTTCGGTCATTTTATTAGCAAATTGAAGTTGGGTGAAGTATTGGAGAGATAAAGTTGATGTGACGTTGATGTGATAGAGGGTGACCATAATATTTATCGTTGCTATTAGCATTGGCCTTAGGTGTGCACAGGGAAGGACTCGAGAAAACAAAGTCATCAGATGCATTTATGATAAATCAAACAAAATTATATTCGCAACTTTTTGAGACCAAGTATATTTGTAAAAAATAAAGGTTTTATTAACAAAATTAACATTACGAGATAAAATTTTATGGTTGTTCCGAGACCCCGAACAATGTGTGTGAGTTGAGAACATGGTTCTAAAAGTCTCGCAAAGACGTGAGACTTAGTTATGCCGTCACATCTCACGTCACGCGTTATGTCTTTTTATGTCACGTCTTTTTGTAACTTGATATATATGAAATATAATATAAATATGTTAATATTTTATTTTTTGTGCCGCTTTATGTCACATTTTATAAACGCAAATACTTCGCTTTTGGTGTTAAGACGTGAAAATTTGTCATACTTATAACTTTAGTTGAGAAGCACTTGATTAGTTGATTATGTTAAGGTGATTGCCAGCATGGATTATTCTGTCCGGCATACAAGCGAATTGGAATATTCGTGCGGTCACGTGCCACGTCCCACAGTCCCTTTCCCACCTTATATTTATATGTTTATGTAAAATTAAATTCGGTGCAATTTAATAATAATTGCATTAGTTAAGAATGATTCCAAACGAGCAGGTTTGCCCGCGCGTTGCTGCGGGGCGGCCATGTTTGTGTTTATTAGGTTTGCTCGCGCGTTGCTGCGGGGCGGCCATGTTTGTGTTTATTACAATTATGTTAACGCGTTTTAGAGTAACCAATTATGTCGTTTAATTGCAGAAAAGCGCTATAAATTTATGGAGTGGGGATATTTGGACATGTCCTTTTGATGGGCTGTTTGGATAGAATATAGATGCATAAAAAGGTTTTAAAAAAAATGTTATGGAGTCTTTTGGAAGGACCCTTTTAATAGACTGTTTGGACAGCACGTAAGTGCAAAAAAAAGTTTCAATAATTATGTTTTTTGAGTTGTTTGGATTTGAGGGGCTCTTTGGACAACAAATATGTGCAGGAAACTTTTGTAGTGTAAAGTTCCAGAAAAATAAGAAGTATAACAGCAAGCCGTAGCATGCATCTATGAGAAACCAACCTTTTTTTTTTGCTCGTTCAAATGTGCATTTGTAACCAAATCCTCAAGAAACCAAACTTTATCACAATGGGCAATATATACATAATCAAAGGAAAAACCTACAAAACCAATAGCATGGAAACGCAGCCTGCTTTCACATACTTTACTTTGTTACCAAATCCTTGTAAAAAACAAACTTTATCATAGTGGATAAAATACATATAATCAAAAGAAAAAAGCCACAAAACCAATAGCCTTTATATCCCAAAAAGATTGAATCTTTACTAAAAAAAAGAAAAAGATTAAACCTTAAGATAAGAGTGTAGCATCTTTGTTGATCCAGGCTAGATTAATTTAAATCACTTGCTATTTCTAACAAAATCATACACTTGCAAAGTAGCTTCCAATATCCAATCTCAAAACTAACCTGAAGAAGTTAATCGAAAGAATCAAATACCCCAACTCCAGCCCCTACAAAACCAAATTAAATCAAAATAAAAAAATCAATATCATAATTTCCCTATTCCCAAATTAAGAGTAAAGATGCGGTTGGTTGATTCACATAAAACAAACCAAAACCTTAAATCTTGTGCTTTGAGCTCATCTCCTCCTCGTCCTTTCTTCCCACATCCTATTTTCATTGTAACAAAATCATATTAGATGATACATAAATTACAAAATACTACATGCAATCGTTTAATTGACACACACAAACATACATAACCTTTTTCCTGTTATAGACTTATGCTTCGTCTTTGTTTTGTACGCCATTCAATCACACAAAGAAATTTATAATAAGCAACTTAACACAACAAATTTACATATGAAAACGTAGCAAGTACCTCAGATATGTCAGGAATGTCTAGTGGTACGATTGAGCAGCGTGTAATACATACCGTAAGTGTATCTTAATCCATAAACAACATCTAATGCATGATTATCCGGGGTCCATTTTCGATGGAATGCGTATATGTGCCAATGGCAACACGACCCCTGAACACACCCGTGAAGACATGTTCTAAACACGTCCCATGAACACACTCACTGAACCAACACATTCAACCTAATAACTGAACTCACTCTCAGATGACACCCCATACCCCCTGATCACACACCCTGAACGCAATAGCCAATCAGTCTCATCATTAAACGTTTATAGGTAGCCTTTAAAGCTTATAGTCAGAAATATGTGTGTAATAAAAGTCTCTACATAATACCTGCAAAAGTCTGAAGAAAATGCATACGCTAAATAATGCCTTATCTTCATCCCGGGGCCCCAATGCCTCCACGAAGTACTCCTTGATAGACACACCCTTATTCGCTCCTCTTCATCTACACAACAACTTGTAAATATGTTTCGTGTAAATATGCTTACATCCATTAATTCATGAAAATTGCAACATGTAAATATGTTTTGACTTTTATAAAGATGTCGACGTGTTTGAATCTCTGTCAATTGTAAGAGTGTTTACTTTTTGTCAAAATTTTAAAGTCAACAACTTTTTAGCCAAATGTCCAAGTTAAGCTTTCAAAGAACACATAGCAAATTAAGCTTGTAGAGTCAAATTACCTCATGTAACTGTATGCCCATAGTCGATGTGTATGAAGGCCGTAAACTCGAGGCAGTTAACCCGTATTTGATGTCGACCTTGAGACTGCTTCACGGTCTCCGTTAGTAAGCAAGTTGTTGCAATTAAGTCTTAACCACTTCACAACTTGCTTCAAAAGTAGTACTTTGAGCAGTAAACCTGCCGTTAACAATACTCAAACTATCCGCAAACGTCCTCTTCTCCAGAAGCCCATGAGATCCATCACACTGAACCGCATCTAACAATAAGCAATCATGTCTATGAGAACTAATGCGATACTAAACAATTAGAATTACATGAATCCACATTGAAAATATATCCAAAACACAATGACAAAATGCATATACCATACCTATTATCTAAATATTTTTTGACATCAGAAACCAAGCTCAGGTTTTTTATACATACCATCACAATTCAGGCATAAACTTGTATACGACTAAATACTAAAATTAACATAGAGAAAAATTCAAGAACGCTAAAAGCTCTAATCTTTTAATCACAATTAGCTTCAATACAGCAAAAAAACATCTATCTAAAGTACTACTACCTTTTTCACTTTCACTATCCCGGGTCAAATCTTTTTCACTTGATCCTGATTTCACAATTCGCAAAATGAACCACCACCAATGCCCTTGTCAGCCTAACTTGACTTAAAGAAAATACACATACCTTTCATGCCCAATTACACAAACACATACTATCACCACATAATAAATTAAAAAAAAAATAAAATAACAAATACACATAAATGCCAATCATTTTTTTTTTTTTTTTACTTCAGGCTTCTTTGTGATCCATAAATCTTACTGAAAATAGTTAAAACCTGCAATTAAACAAAACCCATATATAAAATGGCCATTTTTTTTATTAAAAAAAAAAAAAAAAAAAAAAAAAAAAAAAAAAAAAAAAAAACTTATTAAAAAAAGGTCCAAAACTAACACATAAAAAAGGTTTTAGCAAGCCCTTTTTACTGAGAAAATTAAACATTTCAACTACAAAACTAATAAGTAATGAACTTATCAAGCACTAAATTAGGGGATCACTTGATTTCATAAGTTTAATAAATTAAATCACTAACATGCAATTAAAAAAAAACGCATGTGTGGTTTGATAAGTACCAGGATACGAAATCGATGATGAAAACCAATCAGGAAGATTGTGTAATTAACCACTGTCTGTTTTCAATCATCATCGATCTCAATCGGCCATATCATTTGATTTCAATCATCATCATTGGAATTACTCCATCGTTACCTGCAAACCGATGTCGTCTGATTAGTTCCCCATCAAATCCAATAAGCCCCAACAGCTAGTTATACATGATTGTAACAGCTAGTTATACATGATTGTGTATTTGGGTTCCCGAAATCTTTATTAGTTGGAGAGGCTTTTCGATTTAGTCACACAAAGATCAATGGTAGGTGTGTGTTTTCTGAGTTTTTAAGTGGAAGAAGCTTCAAGAGGGATTTTTTTTATTTCTGAAAGAATGGATCAAGAAGCTTCTTATGCAGGATAACATAATACAGAAATTAGGTTGTAATGATAAAAGGCGGTTGTGGAAGATGCTGGAAGTACATATGTGTCAAGTGAGGAGTGTGTTAGTATAGTTAAGTTATATACATCTTGCATACGTAATGTATGAATACGTGAACAGTAAACCGGGCAACACAATCTAGCCAATCCTAATGCGCCACAACATTTTTTTTTTACTACCCACCAATCAAATTTTGACAACATACCATGTATAAACCCATTTTCTATACACTCACAAAACGGCTATTAGTAAATATATATAATGACTGCATGATTATTTTTGTTTTGTATGCAACTGTTGAGACGTATTTGATGTAGACGTATTCTATATAAGTATTGATAAGTGTATATATGAAGAGTTGAACAATCGCAAACGCACAAAAAATATATATTCTTCATTTGATATGGACATATGGTTGCTTCCACCATATAACATAAAACTTAGGGTGGGGTTATTTTGACGGTTGCTATAATTTTAGATTGACTCTTCTTAATTTTTTTTTTTTTTTTTTTTTTTTAATATCAAAAAACTATAAACCTGAAAATGCGGAACAGTAAATATAAAGTTTAATAAGTCAAACGTTTAAAACTGTCAAAAATACGGAACAGAAACTGACAAAAAACTGTGTTGTACTGAAAAAAGTGGAGGACAAAAGGAATATTCCCCTATGATATGACCCCATAGGGGGTTCTAATAGTACAACCCAAAACTTAACTAAGTATTTATGTAGCCAAAGCACTAGTTACAATTATGTCAAACATTTACACAAATGAAATCCAAAACTTGTAGTCGTGTTCCTAGGTTTCATTAATTACATATCAAGTCACAACTAACGATTACCGCATGAAATCATATAATTATTATTAGTGTCGTAGCTAAGTGAATGAAGGCCTTTTGCGAAAACTTATACGATAACTAAATGCGATGGCCAAATATATATTATATCAACTATTGAAACCAGAAACATAGTTTTGATGATCTATTTTAAGTTTTAACAAATATTTACAACATAAGATTGTCGACATTAACATTTTTTGTTGAAAATGAATTTTAAGGCCCCAAACATATAACGGGACGTATATTTTGAGGCCACTAAAAGTTTAAAGTCATGTGTGGTAACACATCTCACACATCCTAGTATACAGCTTTTATTATTATATGATTTCAAGTAGGGGTGGCAATCGAGTAGTGTTCGTATTGACCTATTCGGGTTCGCGTGTTGGCGGGTTGATATAACCTTTACCCAAACACGACCCATTTATTAATCGTGTCAAGAAACTCAATCATAACCCAGACCTGCATAACACGTGTAATTCGTTTATGACTCGTTTAACCTGCTTAACTAAACACGTCAAGCAGTGAATAAGGTTTGTGGTTTGTTATTTTAACTAGTTTAAATACGAAAATGATATAAGGATCTAAAATATAATAAAAATAACATATAAATAACTATGCGACAATTTTCAGAGTTATAAATGTCAATTTTAATGATATTTGAGGTATAATCGTAATTCACTCATATTAAGTACATAAAAAATACATTTAATCCACATCCAACATAAAAAACTAGGTTATATTTTTTATTTTATAAGTCTTGTATACTTAAACGGGTTCACGGGTTGACCTGTTTAATATTTACTCAACCAAACACAACCCGTTTATTAAACGGGTTAGACTGATTGACCTATTTTTTACCCAAACCTATTTATCCTCAACCCAAAACTGTTTAATTTCGTGTCTTATTCGTGTCGTTTACGTGTCGTGTCGAGAATTGCCGTCCCTAATTTCAAGTGGACAAAAGTTTTATTTTATTTTTATTTTATTTATTTTTATATTTTTCTAAGCAAGTTTATAAAACTAAATTTGTTTTAAGAAGGTAATTGTGTTCATTAATTTATTTTTTTTAAAAGGAAAATAAATTTTTTTATAATTGACACAAATCAAACTGACCGACAACCCGAGTTTACAAGCTACCATTACACTAAGACCAAACATACATAAAACAAAAGGATTAAGTCATAGAATAGCAACAAACTTTTTTCATTGTCTCGTTTTAATACGTGAACTAATTAAAAGATGTGTAATAGCAACGAACTTTTATAAGTGTTTCAATCTGCACATTCTAATATTGTGTCATGTATAAATGGTATTTGTCAAACTTTCAAGTATGATACATCATTAAAATGTGCAAATTGGAACACTTTTGAACGTTTATTGCTATTGTAAGTTTTTTAATTAGTTCATGTACCAAAACGAGACAATAGAGAAAGTTCATTGCTATTGCACGTCTTTTAATTAGTTTACGTGTCAAAACGAGACAATAGAAAAAGTTCGTTGCTAAATAAAAAGGATGAGAAGTTATTCTAACCACTTATTTCAATGGAGGGAAAAAATGTAAAAAAAATATACAATTATGATTTCTTTTCACCTTTCTTATTTTGGCAAAAATGCATATATATCCCTCCCAAAGTGAATAATTGCATATATATCCTTTGTACAAGTTTTTTATGCACATTTTACAATGGTTTTTATGCATGCTTTGGATATATATGCAATTTTGCATTTTCGGAAGGATATATATGCAAAAGCCCCTTCTTATTTTAAATTCATTTGTCATTTGATCATTAGTGAGTTCTAACATGCTAAATATACAAGCCCAACTCTCAAACCCATCAATCATACTATCACTAAAAGCAACACTCGATGTAAACATGTAAAAGGTAACTGTGTTCATTCAATCTTTCATTACTATGTGTGAGTGGGTTACACACAACTCACAAGTTTGATAATCCTAGGAAGAACATCTTTATCTACTAACGGGCGAGCCGGGCGGGCACGGGCACGGGCTAAACGGGCACGGGCCAAATGGGCACATGTTTTACAAATCGCTTAATAAAATACCTAAAACGAAGAAATAAATTCCTTAAACATAATCTTATTTATATTACTCCCTCCGTCCCAAATTTTAAGTCCAGTTTGACTTTTCAAAGTCTTTTTCTTCCGACTTTGACTTTAATTATTTTTTTTCGTATTATATAATACTTGATGAAAAGTATACCAATGAACATACATTTGAAACACAAATCCATTCATATATTTTTCATCAAGTATTATATAACACGAAAAAAAATAATTACAGTCAAAGTCGGAAGAAAAAGACTTTGAAAAGTCAAACTGGACTTAAAATATGGGACGGAGGGAGTATAAAACTTAAATATATTATATAAAAAAAAAATTCTTTAAAACGATCGTAATGTTCTATAATTGAGAGAAAAAAAAATGTGCCCGTTAGTGTCCATTTAAATTTTCAATGGGCTATATGTGCCCATTTCAAAAAAAAAAAAAAGGCTAAATGTGCCTAAATCTTTAAAAAATTATACCCATTTAACCTATCTTTTTGCTTTTGGTCACATTTTGCCACCACTAAGTCCAGACTATTACATACCGATAGTTAATAATGATTCCTCTTTTTGATAACAAAATACTCGTACAACTGTAGTGAAGTTTTGATGACTTTTTATACTTTTATGTTAGATGGCTTTTTATACTTTTATGAAGAAGAGAAATGATTGTGATGAAATAAAAGACAAAAAAGGGGATGGAGCCATGGAGGGACACGTTGAAATGAAGCCGGGAAAGACGGGTAGCAGCAGAATATTCCACTATTATGGGCCCACATTCACAACGACAAAATGGGAGGACCAGATTGATCGTCAAAGGAAAAATGCCACTATCACTAGACATAGCTATAGAAGACCATTTTTTTAAATTTGTTAGCTGTAAACTATACCAAAAACATAGTTTTCGATAGAGCATTAGGTACTTTATGGTGCCGGGGTGATGCCGTAGGAAAGTGAGAAAATTGGTGACATCTTAACACTTTTTTCTTATAACACTATAACCTGTCACACCACACAAAATATCCTCCCTCTTATTTTTGATATTATCATACATATTTTGACCCACACATAACCTACAACACAAATCTAAAAAAATAAAAAATAAAAAAAAAGAAATAAATACCTGACCGCTTGGCTGGTGGGTATGGTGCATAGCACCACCAGCCTAGGCCCGGTGTCATGTTGGTGCCATCGTGTAGCCGTTGTGGACCTTGTGGTACCAGCCCAACCCAAAATGCAAGGGTAGCGAAAGCTCTTAAGATAAATTGATAGTGAACAACAATCGCTTTTGTAGACCAACTTGTAAGAATAGGTATGTATTAACAACGGATGTTGCATTCTAACAAAAACTTAAGGGGATTGACTTGTATACGAATACTTTTAATTCGCGCACATAAAATGAATTAAATGGACATTTTGAACTTTGATTCTGTTCACTATTTACAGTCAAAAAGCATATTTTTTCGCTAAGAAATCTTTCGATTCCCTGAGCTTCTTTTATCTCATTTATATATAGTGGGGTATGTTAGTTGTGCTATTGCGTGCGCCTCAAAGTTTTAAAAGCCTCAAAATTTATATTCCTTCATATCCTTAAGGCTTCAAAATTCACTTCCAACAATCAAAATGTAGGCGATATATGAAATTATATTCTAGACATTGTAAAATTGTACTTCAAGTGTGGCGAGAGTGATGACGAACTCATAGAAATCAAATGTAAATCGTTATTACATATTTGATTGACATGTTTAGTTGTCACAAACTTTTGCAAAAAAATCGTTAGCTCAGCTGCGCCACTAGTCTGGTCATCCCAAGTCCCCCAACTAACCTTAATAGACATGAACTTCTTCTTACTCATCTGTTAGTAAAACTATACAGAATTAACTCAATTCCAAATAATATGAAAAACTACTAAGCTATGAAGTATGAGCAAAACCAAAATGGAGCCAAATGAAAACTAAATTATCATGAATAACTTCACATTAACAATCCAAATTTGTTTACATCCATTACGATGTTCAAATGAGCACGCGCTGCTTAAGTAACATTTCATATCACACTTTCAATTATATATACTAAAAACAACACACATAGCACAAAGATAAATAGATCAAATTACTTTAAATAAACTTAAAGGAGTTACCAATCTATGTACTAATGGTGGAATTGAACACGTAAATTAGCTAACGATAAATCCTTAACTTGCAATAAAATCAACGTTGAATATCCTTTCTCTCTTATTGTTCGGTCAAGGTTGTCGGATGTCAAAAGAAAGGAAATATAAAAGCTTCCCTTTTGGTGAAATGAGGTTTTTGATGGTCAAATGTAAACGGAAATCTGGAAATAGTTGTGCAAGGGTATGACCGTCCATTCTCTTTTTATTGTATGTGTGCAAATCAGAAATCTCCGTGCACATCAGCACGTATCACTTGCCAAAACTTAAAGTCGAAAAAAGTATGGTAAATAAATTTTCCACAACAATGGCACATGCGACTAGCCGAAAATCACTCAATTTCCCTACCTGCAAAACTAATTTGCCTAAATTCTCCATGGGAGGGAATATTTGTTACATATAGTCAATCTCAATGTCTTAAGGACACAAGAATCATTTATGCATTTAGTTTGAAGAGCGACTTTAGTGATTTTGAGCAAACCACATGAACCAATTAAGTCACTTCTATTTCACTGGTATGACCTACTAGTCAAAATTATATGCATAACAATTCTTTTCCATATGTACTTATAGAAGTTATAGTTGATAACATACTAGTCAAAATTATCGACACCACATATAGTATCTTTCTCCGTTCCTAATTGCATAAACGCCCCACCCATAATCATCTTGTTTACTGACAGAATAAACAATACATGATACACAATGTCTACCCATTTACCATAATCAAATTCGATTATGAGATATATATTGTATGAAAACTTGCCTAGCTTCGCAAGATGCAGATCATGCCAAACAGCCTTTAAAGCCTTTTCTCAAAGCCGATTCATCCAAATTCCTTCCGATAAATACAAGCTTGTTTATTCTCTTCTCATCAGGCCCCCATGGTTTTCCTGGGCAGCCATCTAAGGTGGAATGCACCCCCTGCTCAAATCAAAGTAATATCAAAGGGAGAAAATCAGAAAAATATTAGTGTCATTAACTAATTGTTAAGGAACACAGAGAAGCATTAGCAATGAATGAAGATAGAACCTGAAAAACGTAGCGTGCCTCGTAATCACTCACTGACAAGACGCCTTTCATCCTGTATAGATCATCGCCTTTTTCCTCGACCAGCCTTTCAAGCCAATCATCAAGCTGGATCATGCGCAGAGTAGAGAGTTAAAAGTCGGATCATACACCATGCAAATAACCTACTAAATAGCTTTAATAAAAAATAACTAGTTTATTACTGTAAGAATGTAATTTATATAACACATTAATTATTCATTTAAAATGTTGAACGATTAGACACGTGTTTCGGGTCAACCCATACCGACCCGTACCCAACAAACCTGACCCAACCACGAACTGTCTAAGGTCATTGACGAGAATGAAATGATCAAGCCCAGCTAAACTAATTACCTCGTCAAGATCCAGAGTTCCTTCAGAAACGATGCTGACACTGGATACAGCGGAATCGTGCTTGTGATCATGATGATGACCTTGGTGGCATTCTAATAAAACAACCAGATGAACTTTGTATTATTAAAGAATGAATCTTTAACCATTATCAGGTCTCTTGAAAAGTAAAAGTAAAGACCCAACTTTTTCCTGAACACAATTTCTTAAAGGTCATAATAACAAGGAAAGGTAGAAAACTAACAGGGTATTGTTGACTTTTGTTATATTTATCAATTTTAGTGGCGCAAAATACATATGATATGCTGTACAAGTGAAAGGAGAATTGCATAAGTAAAAGATAAGTTAAAACAGCGGGTAAATTTAGAAGATCCACGAGAAAAGAAACACAAGGCAAAGCAACAATGGTAGTGAGCAAGAGATAAAAGTGTGGTAGTTATTTTTCCCTTTGTAATATCTTCCTGTGACAAAGACTATAATAAACGTGAGTCAAGCACGTACAAAAAAGAGGACAGAGAAGAAAAAAAGGGTACCATGGCCATGCTCGTGGTGGTGATCGTGGCTTTCACAATGAGAATCATGTGATGGAACTTCTGAATCAATTCTGTAAAACCGAAATGCTTTATAAGAAACATATAGTAAGCTATGAATTATCATCTATATATGTTTCAGTTGGCTTCGTTAACTATGTAAGAGTTACGGGCCATGCTGAAACTAAATGGTGATTGTGTGACCAGTATAGGAGCTTGGTTTGTGTTTACATATGTATGAAAGAAACCATATAATTATCACCTGTCAAGATCATAACCTCCGACTCCCAATACAAAATCCATATCAACAACGCCAAATTTTGCTTGCTTTATCTGTGCCATTCCATTTATATGCTGCAAAATGAACCAAATCCAAGTCCAGAGTTAAAATTATACCATGGTGAAAGAAGAACCAAGTATCCAATTGGTGATTCACCAACTCTTATGTGGATGTACAAGTGATGCAAATATCAATTCTCGAGGAACCAATGAGTAAATAAAAAGCTGCTAATGTGTTTCACGCATGTATTCCATTCTAATCAACTAAAACTCATTTATATGATTTACTTCGTGTTGGAGACTGATCTATGTGAAGCATAAAAAATGGGATAGAGTTCGGTATGTATTATACTATCATTCACCTATTGAGTAACGGAGTCATTAGGATGGCCTTTTCTATCTAAGTTTCTTATGTAGCGGAGCTTGATGAAATAGTAAATGTAGGTTTCCAGATATCTGTTACGCCTTATTAAACGTCGTTCAACACAATTCAAAGAAACCATCCCTGTCTCCCACTAAGCAGAGCACAAATGGCAAAACCATTCCTGCTTTAATCAGTGTTTAAGTTCAGAACTAATTAAACCTGGTGACTACTAAACAAAGATACCATTTCAACATGTATATGTTCAGAATTGTAAGAGACTGATGCTCGATAATCAAGCAATTAGTAATACTCCAAAGGAACTTAAACATCAAGTCATGTTTACCGGATTACAAAATATGTACACTTCTATTTGCTAATCCGATTTGAAAACTCTGATTCCTATAAACAATTTGAACGCCTTCATTTCAGCCACGGCAACACTCTACCATGGTATTCCGAAACTTGACTGGCTTAAACAAACCTAAGTTAAGATGTTGACAAGTTTCAAAGCAAATATGCCAATAAAATTCATACACATCATTAACTTTTTGTAAATGATAAAAAAAAAACCATATATTAGTACAAAATATATACACCTCTATTCGTTAATCCGATTTGAATAACGACAAGCAATGAAACGATGTTATCTCAGCTTGTCACATTATCTGTTAATATAGAGCTTCCAGTTTCCAAAGAGAATTATACAAAAGAGCGTGTAAGTATGAAACCTCTACCTGTATTTTCTTTGTCAAAGCCTCCATGTCCTTCTCGCTTACTAAATCTATCTGCCATATTTAAAAGCAGAAATTAACAAATATTGAACAAATGTATACTCCGCATATCATTAAAGTACAGTAAAAAAAATCTCACCTTGTTCATAATAATCCGATCTGCATACGCAACTTGTTCCACCGCTTCATTAACCACAAATCTTGGTTTCACCTCATTCAAATGCTGCATAGCATGCTTACAGTCAACCAGTGTAACAACTCCGTCAAGTTTCACATGACGAGAAATTTGCTCATCAGTACAAAACGTTTCAATGACGGGACCAGGCTTTGCAAGGCCTGCAACACGTATGTAACAAATTTCTTAAGTACTCACATTTACATACTCCCTTTTAAAGCATACACTAGATAGGATAAGAAATGCCGTTTCTGGTTTACCTGTGGTTTCAATAACTATATGATCGAACTTATCTCGCCGCTTTTTAACCAACTCCAAAAGCATTGTGACAAGCTCACCACGAACAGTACAACATAAACAACCGTTATTAACCATCACAATATCCTCATTAGCCGACGAATGACTCGCCACTAAAGAACCATCAATATCCACCTCGCCAAACTACGCAAAAAAAAAACATTTCCACAATCATAAGTTCATAACTAACACAAATTCAATAAACTCCATATAATAATAGACTTCTTATTATACCTCGTTTTCGATAACCGCAATCCGCTTGCCGTGCTGAGCTGTCAGTATATGATTTAATAAAGTTGTCTGTCATCCAAAATGAACAAAATTCTAAGTATTTTAGTACATTTTTAGAATCATTAAAAAACATTAAAGGGTTACAATGAAGATAAGTGACCTTTCCAGAACCTAGAAAACCGGTGATGATAGTGGCGGGAACACGATCATCCAAATTCAATGCAGCAGCGACTGAAGCATCGTAGTTAGTGACAGAGGAAAAGTGTCGGGAATAAGGGTGTAAAGGATGGTTTTGGATGGATTTGTGGAGGGTTTTGATTGATGTGGGAGAAAGGAGGCGACGGAATACGGTGGCCATTTGTCCCCGGTGAAAGAAGACGGTGGTTTAAGAAATGTTAAACCCTATTGATAAAACAGTACTAGCAGGGTACCCGCGCAATGCGGCGGCGGGTACCCTGTGACTAATTTTTATAGCGAGCAAATGTTGTTCATTTATATATATTTTTTCTAACAATAACATTATGAAAAATGATAATTTTTAATTAAAATAACTATAACCCATAACAATTCAAATTATTTCATATCCAAATAAACAGAAGGTCCAAACGAAAGAAAGAAACATAAGTAGCATATTTGAAACATAAGAAAAAATAGACGTCATTACCAAATGAAATGTAATTTAGCATTAAACAGAAACATGCCAATTATTAATATGCATCATTAGCTGCAACGTCTTTATATGTAAATAAATATCTTTTAACATTCATAGTGAATCTTGAAAAAATATTTATCCCGATCTCGTCAATAAAATATAACCCTAAAAAATTTAATGAAATGTTTTAAATGCATTATAATATAAGTAGAGATAGAGATTCATTAAAATTCGGCCCCCATTTTTCATTATAGCTGGCCCAATGTAGTCCAGCTCACAACTCGGGTACAAGCCCAATGAGTCCTAACCAAATCACAACTGCTTACAAGTCCAAGCATATCAACTCAACCCTAATATAGCTTAGATATAAGTACTCACAACCCTAACTTTTCTCATTAGTTAACCCTAAACACACTCACACTCCTCACATACACTGACCCTCCATATGTTTCTCTTGTTTTCCAGATCAGCCACCAAACGAATACAAATCATTACAAAATCTTATCATTTCTTCTTGAATCGATTCTCATAATACTGAACATAAACAACCCCTTTAATATCTTTCATTATAACTTGAATAACAATAAGTATAACTTATTTAGTCACAACCGAAACTCAAACAAACGCCCCTTTTTGGTTTTCTGCTGTTATAAACCGGAGCACCAAACAAATTTTGTTTGGTTTCTTTTTGCTAAAGTTCAAGATCCAAAAGAAGATCTAGGCTAGGTACCTGTTATGTTTTGGTGTTCATTTTGTGTGTTGTTCACTGGACAGAAGACAAAACATAACATATTTAAAGTTCTTGTATCATGATGGGTTGCTTTAGATCTTTAAAGTTCTTGTATCATGAATAAACAACCTGAGATCTTGTTCTTTCTCATTTATATTTCGTGAGGTGGGTCGTTTGTTTATGATGTTGTTTTTCGTAGTTAGGTAGTTCAAAGATGGGTTTAATTGGTTGTGGTTTTATTGTTGTTGATAAATAATATGGGTTGTTTGTTGTTGGCTATTTGATTTCGTGCTGGGATAACACGGGGTGAGGGATTTTTTAAAGAGGGTGAGAGCGTGTTTCTATATAGAGTGAAGATCTTTGCTCAAAAAAAAAACAGAGCGAAGATCAGAGGATTGAAGATGGTGTTGTTTTTTTATTTTTAGTTTTGAAAGTGGTATAATTTATATGAACATTAGAGGCTGTTACATTCTTACAAAATTTATGACATTTAATTTTCGTGGTTGTTACAAGTTTATGGAATTAAAGACAATTAATTTTCAGGCCAGTTACAGGTTTATAGAATTGATGACACTTCTTTCCATAATAAGTAACTTTAAAAATCTGAATTTTAAGCCTTTCCACTAATAGAAGTCTCAAATGCATTATAAGGTATTAAGAAATTGCATTTTTGTTCCCTTTGGTGGCCAAATTGCAGTTTTCGTCTTTAGCGTTTCAAAAGTACAGCGGGAGTCTCTATTTTGAATGTTTTGTTGCATGTTTGGTCCCTAAATGGCAGATTTAGTCCCTAAAAGTTTGAAGTTTCCGTTGCATGTTTAGTCCTTAAATTGCAGATTATGGACCAAACATGCAGCAAAACCTTCAAAATAGGGACTATCGCTGCATTTTTGAAACGTTAAGGACGAAACCTGCAATTTAGCCATACCTTAGAGACCAAACGCCCATGAATCAAATCAAATCAACTCAAATTCATGGGTGTTTGGTTTAGCTCAAATTTAAGCAAACCAAATAAATCAAATCAAATTAACTCAATTTTATACTAACATACTAGCAGGTACCCGCGCGATGCGACGACGGGTACCCTGTGACTATATTTTCTGGCAATGTGATGTTATGCGGCCATACTTTTTTAATAGTGTAATGGTTCATTTTTTTTTTCAGTCGAGTGAGTTATCGGTTGAGGGGACGAACCTTTCGTCAATTTTGGAGCCGACCAGCCCACTTCGACCCTCATGGTGCAATGGCAGTGACTCGGTCGGTGCAGCAGTGACCAACCTAAGATTATATTAAACAAATTTCCCATACATCTCATCTCCATTGTCATCAAACTATCACCACTTTTACCATCAAATTTTATCCACCACACTCATCCCTAATCAACTTTAACACTTGGGTTCCCATTGTTTTAGAATTAACTATGTAAATGGGTTTTTGTTTTGTTGTTGAGGGTCAATAATCGAGATTTGTGGCTCTACTATGAATTTAAAAATTTTTGTTCAGGTTTTGGATATTGTATTAATAATTTGTTGGGTAATCTTGATAGGCCAAGTATGTGGGTAATGAATTGGTATTTGGGTTGCTCTATTTGTTATGTGAATAAAAGGTGTGCAATGGTCATGGAACGTAGGTTTACTAGTGATGACCGATTTACATGGAAAAAGAATAGGAGATCATATGCAACTAATGTACCCATGTTGTGTTAGTTTAATTTAGTAGTTATCTTTATATTTAGTCTATAAATAGAGTAAGTCTCATATTGTATGAATGAAATCACTTTTCCATATTGTAAGGAAGTAATATACCATATTAGCAAGTAATACATGAGCATCGATTTCTGGTAATTGCTATGAGTGTGTTTGTGGTGTGTCAAAGGAAGGCTGATTCCCTTTAATTGGTACATAGCTGAGTTCGATTCAAGGGCGGGTTTGAGAGCTAATGGGTTCATACCTGGTTTGTATTAAGAAAAAGAGGGGCGATTACAACCCTATGCAATCAGGTCGAGTAGAAGAAAGAAGAAGCATCAGTTTGTCGAATGGTATCAAGCAAGAAAGAAAGCAGCAAAAAGTTATCACAAGTTAGCAAGCAAGAAATCACAGCAAGTTAGCAAGCAAGAAACAATCATAAGAAAGTAAGAATCGATAAGCAAGAAGCAAGAACGAGATCAAGACCGGTATTTTAGCAAGAAATTAATACCGTTTTGGAACTCGAAAGTTTAGAAAGAAATTTTAGCAAGAACTTTGAGCAAGTATCCCGTAACAGGTTGTGTCCATGAACCGGGCCATGGGTCATGGTTCAATGGGTATAGATCTCAGAAGTGGTGATCCATTTACAAGGCGGACGAGCAGTGAAAGATGGATTGAAAGATCAAGCATGCAATGATGATTAAAGAAAGAGATAACAGTGAACGACGGGTTGTATAAACCGAAGCCTTAATAGCTGAAGACCGAATTGTTGAATCAAATGATGAAAGATTCACAGAAAGACCGAACAAAGTTGATCACGTGTGGTGATCACAATAAAGCAAATAGCAAGGATTGTTCCTTTGTATGTACATGGCTGTGTAAGCAAGAAGAAAAGCAAAGTATGAAGAGATTGTGCAAGTAGTATGTGACAAAGACCATGTTCTTAAGCATGATCGTAGGAGCCGAGACCGTGATAGGCATCAAGATTACGAGGGTGAATGTTGGTTAATCTTGATTGGCCAAGTATGTCGGTCAACGGATCGATATTTGGGTTGCTCCATTTGGTATGTGAATAAAAGTTGTGGGTTTACCAGTTCCTTGGTTGACCGAGTATTATGGAAGTCAGTGGTCATGAAACGTGGGTTTAGTAGTGTTGACGGATTTTCATGGCAAAAGAATATGAGATCATAGGCAACTAATGTACCCATGTTGTGTTAGTTTTATTTAGTAGATATCTTTTTGTTTAGTCTATAAATAGAGTAGCTTTCATATTGTATGAATGTAATCAGTTTTCTATATTGTAAGCAAGTAATATACCATATTAGCAAGTAATACATGAGAGTCGATTTTTGGTAATTGCTATGAGTGTGTTTGTCGTGTTTCAAAAGAAGGCTGATTCCCTTCATAATTATGCATAGATGGATAAATTTGAAATTGAGAATCTTTTTAAGATTTAATCCAAAAATCCATGATCACACAATACATTGAGCTGATTTGCTAAGCTCTTTTAGGTGGAGGGTACATACAATTGTAAAAGTGATGACTCAGACATACAAGTCTTCAACTGCTTACTTTAACTTTTGTTTTTTCTCAGGAACATATCTTAAAACTGAGTTATCCTTTAGTTCTCATCTTCTCTTATACTCATCACTTGCATTCTTTTACTTTCTTTACATTTAATAGCTTAAGAACAGTGTTATATTGTTGGTATTGTAATTAACAAGGTAACTTTAAAGATAACGTTATAAATCATTGTGTAGCCTGTTAATACAAATAAACCGTAAAAACGTTTATTAATATTTTGCGATCTCTTTGTGTTTTGTTGATAACAAATATAATGTTATCTTAACTACAATTATAAGGATACATGTTATTTTTGTAAAGCATTTACATATAGCCATTTAATACAAAAATGTTGTAATTAATCATTTGTTGTAATAGTTTATTAAGATGGGTAAAAACCATAACCCATGGACCATAACCCATGGATCATAACCCATACCCAAGTAGGCTAGATACAATGTATACTTGATAACGCTACACGCGTCGTTCGGGGTCAAAGGAACTTCCTTTTCATCGAGCAAGTTTTTCAACACCCTAGGCAGTGCACCTAATCGTTGTAGTGTAGTATTAGGGTAAGCCACGGGTATTGATATCGTTCTCTAGGGGAATAGGAATGCTAGTGAGAAGTTACTACGCTAAGGTTGAGGTTGAGGAAGATTATTTTTTATCTTTTTGATGTTTTTTTAGGAAATTGAAAGATACGAATCTCGGGTATTGGATTTGGGGGGGGGGGGGGGGTTTGGTATTTCTACCGATTACTCTACTATTATCTAATTATCTAAACTAAGGTGGTGGTAGTCTATGTCTAATTAATGTGTGCTCGTATGATAGTTTAAAGATGTGTTTACTTAGGTTTTACTACTCCTTAATTATCTCCTATTGATGGTTGAATTGTCACGTCCTTATTCTTAGTTGCGTTGTGTGTCTAAAGTTGTAGGGTATGCGTTTCTCCCTAACTCTTTGAACTTACCAAAGGGTCTCGTCTACAAAACCCACTAGGGATAATAAACTCTTACTCTAAGGCACTCTTTGGATGGTTTAGCCTACAACTACTCAAGTAATTATATTCTAAGTTTCACAAAGATGAATCAAGCATTAAGTACACAACGAATGACCTATCGCATTACTAGATCATTAATCAACTAAGATAAGAAACAACCAATCAATATTCAATAATTAAGTTTCATACTCCCTAAGCAAACACACAAATAAGTTAGCCGGACATGGAGAACATGCAAGCATACACACAAATAATCAAAGACATAGTTGAATTGATGAAGTAAATACTTATCTTGATGTAAGATAGGGTTTGGAACCCTAAAATACTGTACAAGACACCCTTGGTTAGGCTTTAGGTTTTTACTCCAAAAGACTACTCTCCTAAAACTGAAAAATTCGGATTCTATATATAATATTACATATGCCACGGCGTCACCTTATGTTTTGTGACGCCGTTGTGTCGCCGTCATTAGGGTTTCGTCTTGGCCACGTTAACCTTGCGACGGCGTCACCTTATGTCTGTGACGCCGTCCTCTTCAGCTTCTGACGCCGTCTGGGTCGCATCTAGGCCGTCTGAGTAGCGACAACCTACTCTTTTAAAGCCCGACGTCGTCACTTGAAAATAGGGTTTTTGGCTTCTATATCGTCACAAAAATCCTCCGACGGCGTCGCAGATAAGCAGTGACGCCGTCGCCTTCTGTTTTCAGCAGCTTTGAGTGTCTCAATTCTGACTTTGGCTATTTTCTTCGTATATTCGCGCCTTTTCGTCCAAGTAAGTGCCATTCTAGCATTTTGCCTTCAAGAGACCTAAAAAGTGAAAAGGAACGATATTAAGCAATAACGGATACAAAAGTGATCAAATAAGGGCTAAAACGACCCCTCAAAATGGTACCTTTTAAAACCTTATCAAATATCCCTACACTTGTTATTTGCTTGTCCTCAAGCAAATGTGCTTTTAGCCAATTAATTTATAAGTTAGGGGTCATGAAGCATTGATTCAAAACGGTCCACAACACATATAAGCCCCGAAAAAGTCATAACAAGCACGGAAATTACATACTAGCACCTCACATGGGGTGTTTGGATACTCACATCTCTCTCGGGTGTATATATGAAATATAACAATTAGGAAATGGAAGATAAACACTCATTAACCGGTCCTAGTACATAGATTACCATAGGCTTGAGAATAGATCAAACCTCCATCGCTTTGGCGTAAGCACCTAGGAAAGACTATCAAAGAGGTCTTTTAAAGGGTTGTAACGTTAGGCTTACGGTAGGGAAACAAGGGTTTGGTGGGATAGGCTATGTACTGGTGGAAAGTCAAAAATCTTTATGTTAAATGCATATGAAGAATGGCGTTGCTAAGCCAAGACTCGACACTCTAAAACTCTAGGTAACGGAAATAAACAAACATGAATTTAAAGGATAGATGTAGGATGCTAGCCCGTATTTTTTTTTTTTAATCAAACACTTTTACTCTACCATCCTCTACGGTAACATTAAAATGATAGGGATTTATAGGCACATCCATACACTTGAGTTTTTATTACTCTAACACTAAATTGACCCGAATTGAAAAGATCAAAACACTTGGGGTACATTATTATGCAAACAAATGGAATTTGAATTTAACGTTCCCTTCCCGTCATTTCATAAAATTTAACTTTTCTCATGAATCCCAATCGTCCCAAAACTGTATACAAAGGATATGACTCGACTTAGCAACTCATGCAAGCAACCAGATAATTGAACTAAGGGTTTAGGGTGATAACAAAAATTTGCACTAAAAGTGAGTGCATAAAGGGTAGGCTAAGGCGATTTGGGTGTATATTTGGGGGTGGGGTGTAAACAATGCTCTTCATTGATATTCCGGAAAAACCGAAACATCACGAGAACCGCGAAAAGGATAGGCTCTGAGGGGTTAACTAGGGGTATCGTGTACTAAAGATGAGTACAACGCAAAGGGTGTGGGGGAATTACTCAACCGATGTGGAAGAAGTAATTATATTATGGGTATCAAACAAGGGTTATCCTAATGCCTCTTATCATTTAGTTATTCCTAACTACACAAGTGTAGTCTCACTAGCGATCTCGGAATGCATCACAAAACAAGTTCTAGAATCTAATATACTACCGGTTCACACTCTAAGCATTGAAGATGAATGCTTTTAATTCCTACTAATCTAAGGGCGATCCTCACATTTTTGGTGGAATTTAGGTGGTAAAGGGTTTTTGTGCTAGTCATGCAACTTCCTATCCGTGAGACGCTTTTGTTAAGACTAATGGCCCACTCCTATATGTCATGAAAAATTTTAAATTTGGTGCCAAAATTACCCTAACAGATATTTTCTCATGGTTTATTACGCAAATGCAATTGGACAAAGCAAATAATCAAGGATAAACATAGTTTCAAAGTTCCCGTTTTATTTTCCCTCCCTACACTTAAACTGAACATTGTCCCCAATGTTCCCCGAAAGTATCAAAGTTATGATAATGGAAGGTAATGAAAAACGAAAGAAACTAATACTCCCCTGATTAGCTCGGTAGGATCCGTATAAAGTGGTGGTTAAATCCTTTCCAAGAAAAATTATTGCGTGAAAAGCTCCTTCCAATCTTGTGTAACTTCTTCTTGACAAACTAAACCTGCACACTTGAAGAAAACAAACGAAACCTTCGCGTAAAATCGGCGGTAATAATATATATAAGACTCGATTTAAACTAGGATATAATGCTTGTGGAATGGATGTTTACAGAATTTCTAAGAAAATTAAGACCTGGAAAATTCCAAAAATTTATAAGTAGCTCAGAAAACGAGAAAAAGTTATCTGATGTTTTTACTCCTTCCTGACGCCGTCAGGTTATCCTGACAAAAACTGGTCTGCGATTTTCTGGAAAAAATTCTGGAAAATTTACATCTTTAGAATCTGGAAAAAATTCTGCAAAACATCCATTATGACTCGATACAAGCATTTGACTCAAACAAACACACAAATATATCTTTTGATGAATTGTTATCCTCATGTTTACGTTTCTTTTAAAAACGTGTGTAATCCTCCCTACACTTATCCCTTATGTAAAATACCTTTATATGCAATTAAGACGAGGTTAAAAACAAAATAAAGCATTTTTACAAATTTAAACATGAGGATAAATATTCAATAAAAGATATATGACACTAACAAGCAAACAATTAAGCATGGGTTTCCTCCCACGAAGCGCTTTTCTTTATTTAAGAGTCTTGTAGCTAGACTCATAGTCGTGCTCCTACGTTACTGCATTACCGCCCTCTTCACCCTTTGTTTTCCCTTCATCGAAAGGGTGTAGACGATGTATGCTCACCGTGGATTCCTTGCCAACGCTGTCAATTATGGTGACGGTTTTATCTTTTAAATTGGTCTCCTTAACTGTCAAAGGCCCAAACCATCTTGGTTTGTTTCTTCCTCGTAATGCCCTTATCCGTGATCTATACAAGAGCACTTTTTCTCCCTTTAGAAACTCCTTAGGGTCCTTTTGTGCCTTAGGTATTGAGGTGGGATTGCTTCTTAACTTTTTATCGGGTTTCCACAACGTCGCATGCAATCCTTGAACCATAAAGTCTCTAAGCCCTTTTTCCCAGTCATTCATCTTCTTCTTAACATTGTTGCCCGGGGCTTTTCGATTTCCACCCGTAATCATTTCCATGATCTTAAGAGGGTATCTTGGGATGATGGGTATCCTAGCGTACCCCTTCCCGCTTTTGAGTATCATGATGCCTTCTCCGCATTTGATGGTTGCCTTGGCGGTGGCCAAAAACGGTGTCCCAAAAATGAGGGGTACGTTTTTATCTTCCTCAACATCAATGATCACAAAATCCACCAGATAAACGATGTTAGCCACCTCAATTAGAACATCTACAGCGATTTCTACGGGGTGGACATAAGTATGATTAGCTAAGGAAAGTCTAAGGTTGGTCTTGGCTGGTTTTTCCTTAGTTAACTTATTATAGATTGACAATGGCATTATGTTCACATCGGTCCCTTGATCGGCCAAGGCATTTATATTATTGATGACGTACCCTCCGATCAGGTCGAAGGACCCCCCTTCGGCCTCAGTCAAAATTGCATTACGAAGACCCAAGTCTTTCTTTATAAGTCATTGGTGGCGTAAAACCATTCATCATTGACATGGTTACCAGTTGGGAATTCGCCAGCCGAAGGCCTATGCCCTTCGGTGTCTTCTCTTGAAGATGCCAAGACAAACAAGAACCTTGACTTGGTCTTCCCCCACGTTCCCACTATGTCCTTAGCTTCCCTGCCAAGTCCGAGATAGTGGGGATGAAGCCCTAGCGGTTACCATAAATCAGGGGACGCCCCCCATGATCTCCTAAACGTGTGCTAACACTCTCCAAGCTATTTTCATCACCTATAAATAGATTGGACGAGTCATTTCAATGGTATGTTCACTCAACACAGTATTTCACATACATCATATTATCCATAACTCATATCACATACTTATTCACACGCCGGAGGTGGTTCACAGGGCCCAACCCCTGCCCAATCACTTAACGAAGTGTCTACTATTTCTTATTGCAGATTGACTACAAGTTTGGCGCAAGCATATCACCCCTTATACCCTTCGATCACCATCGAAGGCCTGGTCGTACGAATTATTGTACAATCAGTGGCGCCATCCGTGGGACCCGCTACTATTGGTCTCGTTATTCCAAACTTACACCCAGTCAATCGCTCTCACTAGTTTTACGGCATGACTCAAGGAAGAGAAGATACACCCCCTCCGGGTTTCTCGACCTTGACACCAATCCCAGTCAATGATCCTGGCAACCTTCCCAATATAACCGCATCCACTTTTACCACACGATCTCACCCCGAAATAACTCCCAACAATCATGCTTCAACCTCGGCTAACCCTGAACCGGTAATCAGTTCGGCGTTTGTCGAAGCTAACATCGAAGCATTAGAATCTTTACTAAGAGCTCGAAGGAGGCAAGACCGGAATGTGGAAATGCGTAGGGAGTTAGAATACTCAAGCGATGAGTACGACGAAGAGTTAGAAATGGAGGCTAGGTCCTTGGCTCCGGGGGCTACTCGCTCAGTGTTAAGGGTAGGGTCTCCGAGCAGTCGAAGGCCTAGCGGAAGGTCGGTTGGTTTCGAAGATGCTCCGGAGCGGGCTCCAACAAGAAGGGAAGGAACGATGGAAGGCACCAATGGAAGGAGTCACCGAAGGGAAGCTACGGAGGTTAATTTGCCACCACTCTTGGCGGCTCATCTGGGAAGAACGGAAACGGGGGTTCCACTGCAGCCTTCTCACGCATCTGGCGTAGGAGGCGATCCACCTCAATTAAACAGGGGAGGAAGTCTTCCTCCTTATGGTATGTACCCTCCTTTTCAGGCTCAATCTTACCCTCAAGGGGTTTATCCCCCACCTAACGGGCAGGCTAACAACCCTAATTTTACTCAACCATACGGAAGCATGCCCTATGGACAACCTATGGTATACCCTTCGTATCCTGTGGGAAGTCACCCACCTTACATACCTACTGCTTATCCCCAATATGTTAACCAAAATACTGTTGGAATACCTCCAAATCATAACCCATACAATGCTGCCCCTACATACATGCCACCTTATAACTGCCTCTATTCGGAGCCCATAGGCTCCACAACACCCTTCGTAAGGTGGATAGAAGACTACCCTTTGCCTGATGGGTTGAAAATGCCCGCACATATTGGTACTTATGATGGAAAAGGGGATCCGGATAACTTTTTACACTTATTCGAAGGGGCTATTAGAATGCAGAAGTGGGTAATGCCTGTTGCTTGTCACATGTTTACATACACCCTACGAGACTCTGCTCGTATATGGTGGAACGGGCAAAAACCAGGTAGCATTGTGAATTTGGATGATCTCAAAGCCAAGTTCAGGTCACATTTCAGCCAGCAGAAAAAGTTCACAAGAACGCACCTAACAGTGCACAACATCAAGCAGAAGGAGAACGAGAGCACAAGGGCTTTCATTACTAGATACACTGATGACACCTTGCAGATAATGGGCTTGCACGAAGACCAGCGCATCTCAGGCTTCGTACATGGCCTACGGAACAAAAGCTTGGTTGAATTCCTTTCCACTGATCTTCCTGCAGCCTATAAAGGATTAGTGGAAAAGGCCTACACTTGGATCGAAGCAAAAGAAGTGTCCACCAACGGGGCTCCGGTCGAAAACAAGGAAAATCACAACAAGGCCCCGAAGCACCCTTCGTGGGAAGGGTCAAGGAACAAACACAAGAGCAGGGACAGGTTTACTCCATACCACAAAAACATCAACCATGGCCTCCTGGCTAATCTATCCAAATCCCCAAGGGAGATACTCGCTACCGAAAAAGCTGCGAAGGCCTTTGATCCTCCTCCTCGCTTGGCAAACAAAGGGAGGTCCAGAGACACTTCCAAGTTTTGCTATTTCCATGACGATTACGGTCACGACACCAATCACTGCCGAGAACTCAAAAAACAGATAGAAGAAGCCGTGAAGTCTGGTCAATTGGGACATTTGGTGAAGGGTATAAAGAGAGGCAAAGAAAAAGCCTCCGACACACAGTTGGGGAAAGATACTACACCTGTCGAAGCACCCATCCTCATGGTTTATAAAGAAGACTCCGGTTCGAAAAGAAAGGAAGCAGAGGAAGCCTTGTGCGGAGTAGGATATGTCACTTTTCCTTCAATCACAGGAAAAGTTCTTTCAAATGAACCCGTGGTCATCAAAGTCTTGATCTCCAACAGAGAAGTAAACAGAGCCTATCTTGACTGCGGTAGCTCCTGCGAAGTTATCTACGAACGATGTTTCCTAAAGCTAAAACCTTCAATAAGGTCAAAAAGAGTAGATTCAAAGGTACCCTTAGTAGGGTTCTCAGGGGAACACTCATGGCCCTTGGGAGAAGTCCCTCTAGAGGTTACGATTGGAGAAGGGTGGCTAAAAAGAACAGAAACTTTGGTTTTCACGATCGTAAGGTCGGAATCTCCCTACAACCTATTGATAGGGAGAACAGCAATGCAGAAGATGGGCATCGTTGTCTCAACCATACATGCCGCAATCAAATTCCAAACACCTTTCGACATTGGAACGGTTTTCTCCAGCTATAAGGTGAAGGGGTCTACGACAGAAAACAAGAGGGTCAAACAGGTTTCGGAGGAACTTTCGAAAGATGTTCTCAGTTGCGCTAACGCTGAAGAACGCATTGTGGTCAATGATCTCTACCCTGATCAGACAGTGGTAATCGGAAAGCAACTTCCAACCTCCTTTAAAGCAGAGTTGGAAAAGATACTTCGTGCTAACGCAGATGTCTTCGCATGGACCTATTCTGACATGACGGGGGTCCCCAGAACTCTCACTATAGACGGACAGCCCTTCGGCACCGAACATAAGCTCAATGAGTTCAAACATATTGAACCCATCAAACAAAAGCATCGAAGTCTAGCTCCTGAAAGAAATGCCGCTGCATGCAAAGAAGTGGACGAACTCGTGGCAGCAGGCATACTCAGAGAGGTGAAGTATCAAACTTGGGTGGCCAATCCGGTGATGGTCAAAAAGCATGACGGAGGATGGAGAATGTGCGTAGATTTTACTAACATTAACAAAGCCTGTCCGAAGGACTGCTACCCTATTCCAGAAATTGATTGGAAGGTGGAATCCCTGTCAGGGTTTCGACTAAAGTGTTTCCTAGACGCTTATAAAGGTTACCATCAGATACAAATGGCCGAAGAAGACGAAGAGAAGACAGCCTTTTTTACAGGAAAAGGTGTTTATTGTTACAAAAAGATGCCTTTTGGTTTGAAAAATGCAGGTGCCACCTACCAGCGATTGGTGGACAAAGCCTTCCACAAGCAAATAGGCAGGAACCTAGGGGCCTACGTAGATGATATGGTCATTAAGAGTAGATCGGAGGAAGATATGCTCTCCGACATCAAGGAAACCTTCGATCAGCTTCGCGCCATCAATATGAAGTTAAATCCCAAGAAATGTTCCTTCGGTGTGGAAGAAGGACAATTCTTGGGACATCTGATCACCAAGCAAGGTATTAAGGCCAATCCTTCGAAAGTCAAAGCCATCACAGATTTGCAGCCTCCTAAGTCACTAAAGGAAGTGCAAAGTCTTAATGGAAAGCTAGCAGCCCTCAGCAGGTTCTTGTCGAAGGGTGCAGACAGATCTTTGCCGTTCTTCAAAACACTCAAAGGATGCACGGACAAAAAGACGTTCCAATGGAGCATAGATGCAGAAGCAGCCTTTCAAAAGCTCAAGGAATTCATGGCTATTCTACCAACACTTACAGCCCCAATCAAAGGCGAAGTGTTGTTCGTATATATTGCAACCTCTTTCGAAAGCATCAGTGCCGTGTTATTGGCAAAAAGGGAGAAGAAGCAAATCCCCATATACTTTGTTAGTAGAGTACTACAAGGAGCTGAGCTAAATTACCCAGCATTGGAGAAGTTAATTTTGGCTTTAGTTCATGCTGCGAGACGCCTTCGAAGGTACTTTCAAGCTCACCCCATAACCGTACTTACCGACAAGCCAATTAAGCAGATACTTTCAAAGCCGGAGAAATCTGGAAGGATAGCTAAATGGGCTATCGAGCTAGGAGAACATGATATTGAATACAAAGGCAGGAGCTCGGTCAAAGGGCAAATATTTGCAGACTTTTTAGCAGAAACACCTTCCGAAACGAAACATGACGAAAAGGTTGTTGAAAAGGAGCCTGCTATGGCAATCGAAGGGTGGAAACTTTATACTGACGGAGCCTCCAGCTCCGATGGTTCTGGTGCAGGTCTCATGCTCGTTGATCCCAAAGGGAAGGAATACACTTATGCACTTCGTTTCGAATTCGATGCTACGAACAATGAAGCGGAGTACGAAGCCTTGTTAGCAGGCCTCCGGTTGGCCACATATATGGAAGTAGAAAACTTGGCTATTTTTGTTGACTCACAACTAGTGGCCAACCAGATAAAAGGCTCCTACGAGGCGAGACAACCTGTGATCAAGCAATATCTGGATAAGGCCAAAGAAATGCTCGAGGGGTTCACATCTTACAACATAGAGCATGTTCGAAGAAACCAAAACAAGAAGGCGGATGCACTTAGCAAACTGGCATCAATGGCATTTGCTCATTTAACAAAGGAAGTTTTGGTCGAAGTATTGGCAGATAGGTCCATCGTTCGAAAGGAGGTGTCTGACGTAATACTGGAGGAAGACTCGAATTGGATGACTCCAATTAGAGAATATCTAATGAGTGGCATACTGCCGGAGGATCCGAAGTTGGCTCGAAAGGTGCGCATCAAAGCACCACAGTACAGGATCATGGGAAATTACTTATACAGAAGATCTTTTCTATCCCCTTGGCTCCGTTGTGTAGGGCCAAGGCAAGCTGCCAACATCATCCAAGAAGTGCATGAAGGATCCTGCGGACTTCACGTAGGGCCTCGCTCCGTTGTCTCCAAAGTAATGAGGGTCGGATATTATTGGCCTTCGATGCACAGAGACGCTGTCGACATCATTCAGAAGTGTGAAGCATGTCAAATTCACTCAAGAGTCCCAAGGCTACCAAAGCAAGATATGACTTCCGTAACATCCGCATGGCCTTTCAGCCAATGGGGGATAGATATCGTAGGCCCTCTGCCAGTTGCTCCTGGAGGAGTAAAGTTCTTGGTCGTAGCCATTGATTACTTCACTAAATGGGTTGAAGCGAAGCCTTTGGCATCCATCACAGGAAGACACATGGAAAAATTCGTGTGGGAACACATTATCTGTAGGTTCGGAGTACTTCACATCATCATTTCAGATAATGGGAAGCAGTTTGCCGAAGGGGTATTCCCAGTATTTTGCAGAGGTCTGAATGTCAGACAATCATTCACTTCCGTTTACCATCCTCATGGTAACGGTCAAGTAGAGGTTACCAACAGAGATATTATACAAGGAATAGAACGAAGGCTGGGATACAATCATCACGGTTGAGTAGATGAACTACCTCAAGTACTCTGGGCACATAGAACGCATACAAAGTCAAGTCATGGAGAAACGCCTTTCAGCTTGACATATGGCACGGAAGCTGTCATCCCTTCAGAAGTAAGTGTCGAAACAGAAAGGGTCATGAACTTCGAAGCAGCAGAAAACGAAGAAAGACTCCGTAGTAACTTGGACCTACTTGAAGAACGAAGAGAAATAGCCTCCATTAGAGAGGCTATCCACAAGCAAAAGATTGAAAGGTATTATAATAAGCGAGTCAGGCCTTCGACTTTCAAACCAGGGGAATATGTCCTCTGACTCAATAGCGCAAGCAAAGCTGAGTACCAGGGTAAACTGGGACCTACATGGGAAAAACCCTACGTTATTAAGGAAGCATATGGCAACGGAGCCTACAAGCTAGAAACCTTGGCAGGAGACGTTATTGATAGAACCTGGAATGGCACTACTCTTCGTAAGTTCTATGTATGAAACTTACAATGTCTAAGGACACATCTTTTTGCTTTCAATCAATGTATTTTCATTCTTCTCACTTGGGGAAAGAAGCATTAATGGTAGGCGTCTAGTATTCATTTCTCAAAATGATGTAATCCTCCCTACCCACTTAATGATAATAACACATTTCCCTCAAATCTCTTGTTTCGTTCAATACAACAAAGATTTGCCCACCAAGTCGCTTTATAAGTTTGAATGTCGAAGGGATGTACAAAGACTAAATAACATGTCTTGCTCATATGCATAACATCCATCTCAACTTCACATTAACTTTCCTATATGGCCTTAAGGTATTTCAAACCTTTTGCTGCCCAAAGGATCAAGACGGAGTGGGTCGCGACCCTCTGTCAGCAGTTAAATTATACGATTGCTAATATTCTTGGTGAAGTAACTACACACAATGAGGCTATGCATCTACCATACGCCTTAGGTTGTAAAAAATATTTTTACGCAAGTAAAAGTAAAAAGATAAGAACCACACATGGCAAAATTCGAGCCCTAGTGGCTTCGTTGTAGATTTATGACTAGTTTTACTAGTCTAAAACAGGCCATAGCCTTAAAACATCCAACATTATAAACTATTGTCTTAGGCCGTAGCCTACTACCAACATGCAATAAGTAAATTGTTTCATCAGGCACGAAGCCTGGAACGGAGCACAGACAATTGTTTTAAACAGGGTACATACCACCCTGGGGATCAAATTACAACCACATGGTTGCCTTCTTTAAACCTTGGAGTGAGTGGGGTCAGCTGAGCCTGGAGATGGAACCTGGGGTGACGGAGTCCTCTTGGAAGGAGAAGGAGGCTGGACTTTCCTTGGCTTCTTGGCTAGCAGATCCTCAATCGAGGCTGATGGGTCCTTCGTCACATCTGCAAGGAAAGGGAACTCTAAAGCAGTTAAATGATTACCTGCATCATCATATTCTTTTTCATGAGTCGCCCTGTAATACGGAATTTTCTCCAGCACTACTGGTTCCCCAGTCTTCGCCACCTCCTCCAAAGTGGTACACTTGCCATGAAAAATGGCAGCATTCACCACATTCCCAATGGCAATCCCCACATCATCGCTATGGTAAAGTTCCATAGCAATGTAGGGGATCACTTTGGTTACCAGGTCCACCCTGTCCTTATTCAGCATCTTCAGACGGAGGTTTAGGCCATCTACCTTTTCTCGGAGCTTGATCTCTTGGGCCAGCAACTTTGACCTCTCCTGTTCGAGACCTCCACATTTGGATGAAAGAACAGATAACTGCTCTTTATAACCAACAACCATAGAGCTTTCGACAGTTAACCTGTTGTACTCAGCCTCGCTCGTTGCCAATTGACCTTTGAGCTTTTCATTCTCAGCTCTAAGATCTTGAACCAAGGGATTCTTATCAAAATCCTCCAATGCCTCCTCACACTTCTTCTCCAGGTCTGCATACTTTTGATCTCTAACCTTCTCCCCCTTCAGCATAGTATCCATTTCTTCTCGAGCTTTGGTGACAGCGCGGAGCAATTCCCTTGTCCTAGCATTGAGTTGGTTGTCAAGCATGCCCTGGCGAACATAGCTTTTATCATGAAGATCACAGAGCCTCTCTATAGACATGTTATTCATCACCTCCTTCCACTTGGAGGGGATCACATGGCTCATAAGTTGGTGACAAGCTTGGGGAGAAGGAAGCTCCTTCGTATCAGGAAGTCCTATAACAAAAGTAAGTTTCATTAATATATGATCTTTGGTATTTAATTTTATTTCACAGGTAAGAAGTTTACCATGGAAGTCATCACCGCTGGGCCCCTCGATGGCTGGAAATACCACAGCCTTACCCTGGGCACTCTTCTGCCGGGTAGTTCGAGAGGGAGGAGTAGGAAGAAGAAGCTTTCTTTTTGAATCAGATTTCATAGCCTTAGCACTAGCACCTTTCCTGCTTCGAACCCTCTCACCTATGCCGGAGGGTCCTACGATGGCCAACGGTCCTTCGGAGACTGGTTCGTCTGAGTCAGCAATGTTCTCCACCAGCTGATCTTCTACATCTATGGTTTCCTTTGGTGGAGGAGCAGAAGATACAGGCTCGGCAGGATGGGCTTCCACCTCGTCTTTGTTTATAGACATCGACGGGGAGCCCACGTCATAGCTTGTTTCTTGGGGATTCTTTGGAAGAAAACTAACCTCTTTGGCACCTCCAGCCACAACAAAGTTCCTGAATGACATCTCTGCAAAAAGAAGCAGATAAGATAAATATCAGCAAGATAAGTTTTTGTTTCTTATGTTAATTTAAAAAATACATACTTTCTCCATCACAAATTATCTCAGGTACCAACGGAGACCCTTCCCATCTCTCAGCAATGCCAGCCATGAACAGGATTGGCTCAGGGAAGGTCTGGCAGTCAGCTGGATGACGAGCCAAACGCTGATACAATGGGTTTCTTCTCACAGTATAAGGCAATGGATCAGTGAACCTTTTCTCATCATATTGAAAGTCTGGGTTTAACAATGCAGAGTATCTAGGAGGGATAATGGTAGTCTGAATATAAAAGAACTTGCCTTTCCAGTTCCTTATGTTCGTAAAAGGCCTATCTATCAATATGGGCACATCCCTTTCACCCCTCTTGGCCAAGGTTAACCAATCTCCTCCCGGATATAGATTTAAAAAACCCCTAAGCACAGTCAAGGATGGTTCAAACCCATAGGCTTTACACATCATAATGTATGTTGTCAGCTTGGCTAGGCCAAAAGGGTTGAACCTAGAAATGTGTACCTCATAATATCGGAGGAATTCTAAAATTAAAGGATGCAGTGGTATCCTAAGATTGGAAGTGGTGAAAGCGTGAATATACAAGCCTACATAATTTTCAGGGGCATCGAATATCCCTTGATCTTTACTTGATAGCATTACTTTGTGTTCTTTTGGAATGGGATAATCAGTGAGGAACGCTTTAAGCTCCTCCCTGGTTAATGTGCAGCCTTGTTGTTTTATCACAAATTTTTTGTTGGTTGACATGACACCTTCTACAAAACACAAAAAGTATTTGAAATACAGAAGAAGAAGGAGCGTTTTACCTTGTTTGGTCGGAGGCTTGATCGAAAGGAATTTTAGTAGGTGAAAAACTTTGGGCGAGAGTTACTTTGTTAGGGTTATTATTTTTGCAATTTATATACCCTACAAGATGAAAAATCTCGGCCCTACACGTGTAATTACTTATCATATTACCACCGGATTTCAAAACTATTTCAAATTTTGAAAAGACGTTCTCTTTTACCGAGGAAAAGGGGTGGTTAGGATAATTAGTTGCATTAATTACGGTCAATATTAGCGAGACTTTCTATCTTCGTTCGTTCTTGTGACGAAGGGGACGTTTCGTTTTTATTTCTGAGTCGTAAGCAATATTTCTCGTTCGTACATATCACTTTCGACTGGGGGGCTTGATGACGTACCCTCCGATCAGGTCGAAGGACCCCCCCCCCCTTCGGCCTCAGTCGAAATTGCATTACGAAGACCCAAGTCTTTCTTTATAAGTCATTGGTGGCGTAAAACCATTCATCATTGACATGGTTACCAGTTGGGAATTCGCCAGCCGAAGGCCTATGCCCTTCGGTGTCTTCTCTTGAAGATGCCAAGACAAACAAGAACCTTGACTTGGTCTTCCCCCACGTTCCCACTATGTCCTTAGCTTCCCCGCCAAGTCCGAGATAGTGGGGATGAAGCCCTAGCGGTTACCATAAATCAGGGGACGCCCCCCATGATCTCCTAAACGTGTGCTAACACTCTCCAAGCTATTTTCATCACCTATAAATAGATTGGATGAGTCATTTCAATGGTATGTTCACTCAACACAGTATTTCACATACATCATATTATCCATAACTCATATCACATACTTATTCACACGCCAGAGGTGGTTCGCAGGGCCCAACCCCTGCGCAATCACTTAACGAAGTGTCTACTATTTCTTATTGCAGATTGACTACAAGTTTGGTACAAGCATATTACCCCTTATACCCTTCGATCACCATCGAAGGCCTGGTCGTACGAATTATTGTACAATCAATTATCAATGTCACCGATGCTAACTGGTATCACGAAATTCCCTGTGGTGTCTCATTTTCTTGTTAACGATTTTTTTATAACCAACTCATACAGAGGTTCCATAGGTATGGCGTCATACTCTTCTTTCGTCATTTTTCCTTCAAGAGCTTCCCTAAGAACTTCATTGTACCTAAAGTTGTTTACTTGGTTTGCAATGGTTTTCTTGTTAATTTCGTGCTTAAGGTAGTACTCAATGGTCTCAGGTTCATCATTAGGCACAGACTCCTCCTTCTTGCTTTCCTTAGTTTTCCACATCTCAACCCTTGCATTCTCGGGCATAATGGAAATGGCGTTAACAAACGAAGTGGGAGGGCAATCGTTGCTTCTTACGAGCACCTTTTCGGGAACCTTTGTTTTGGTAAATTCAATTACCAGATTCATCAATTCAGTCATTTTTGCTTGCATTTCCTCTCTCTGCCTATAAACCTCCTCTTCAAATCTGGCTAATCTCTCCGTATGAGCTGCCATGTATTCCCTTATTTGATCCTTGAAGTTTGGTGAAAGTGGTATTGGGGAAGTAGAACGGAAGCGCCTTTCGGAACTTGGGTTTTGCTCACGACTTGGGGACTCCGAAGAAGGTGTGGGGTGGTTGGTGGAGTTGGCGGATTTGACGGCTTCTCGAGGAATTTGTACGGGGGCTCTTTTTTGCCTTTCCATAAGATAATCAATTCCTCTCTCAATGGCACTCAATTGCTCCTCGAGGGTATCGAAGGATTTAGAAGGAGTTGATATGGCATTAACTACGTTAATCGGAGTTTCGGGAGATTCATTCCAATCTTCGTAGCTTTGATCAGCAAGCTCCTCTATAATATCCCAAGATTTCTCTGCGTTAAAGTCACCGAGCCTTCCACCGGCGGCTCGATCAATGGATCGTCGAGTGATGAAATCGGTATGATCATAGAAGATTTGGATTTGAAGCCAAAGATCAATGCCATGGTGGGGGAGTCTACGGAGTAGTTCCTTAAATCGAGTCCACGCTTTGTAAAGAGACTCACCTTGGAGTTGTTGAAACGTCAAGATGTCTCGCCTAAGTTTGGTGGTTCTCCCCGGTGGGAAAAATTGAGCAAGGAAGCGAGAGGTAAGATCATCCCAACTTGAGATGGAGCCGGCGGGAAGTTGCTCAAGCCAATTACTAGCTTGGTCCCGTAGAGAGAATTGGAAGAGACGCAGGCGCGTGGTCTCCCGAGTAGTAGCATCAAGGTCGATGGAATCGACAATTTTGAGGAAATCCCTCAGATGCTGATTTGGATCTTCGGAACGAAGTCCATGGAATGCACATCCGTTTTGCACCAACCGGATGGTGTCGGATTGCAGGGCCGTAGTTTGGGCTTGTTCGGGAAGCTCAATGGTGTTCCTATAGCCTAGGTGGCTTGGTCTTGAGTATTCACCAAGAGTACGGGCTCTTGGCGGGTCGTTTGGTGGTGGGTTGATGAGTGGTGGTTGGTTATCACCTTCCATGATGAAAAGTGATGGGATTACGAACAAAGGTAACGAAGAAGGGGGATAGACTATGAGGGAGCTAAAAATGAGAAAAAATTTACTTGATAGGAATCAAGCAAAGAAACCTAAACGAGGTGGACTACTAACTAGCTATTCTATTCCCCGGCAGTGGCGCCAAAAACTTGATAACGCTACACGCGTCGTTCGAGGTCAAAGGAACTTCCTTTTCGTCGAGCAAGTTTTTCAACACCCTAGGCAGTGCACCTAATCGTTGTAGTGTAGTATTAGGGTAAGCCACGGGTATTGATATCGTTCTCTAGGGGAATAGGAATGCTAGTGAGAAGTTACTACGCTAAGGTTGAGGTTGAGGAAGATTATTTTTTATCTTTTTTATGTTTTTTTAGGAAATTGAAAGGTACGAATCTCGGGTATTGGATTTTGGGGGGGGGGGGGGGTTGGTATTTCTACCGATTACTCTACTATTATCTAATTATCTAAACTAAGGTGGTGGTAGTCTATGTCTAATTAATGTGTGCTCGTATGATAGTTTAAATATGTGTTTACTTAGGTTTTACTACTCCTTAATTATCTCCTATTGATGGTTGAATTGTCACGTCCTTATTCTTAGTTGCGTTGTGTGTCTAAAGTTGTAGGGTATGCGTTTCTCCCTAACTCTTTGAACTTACCAAAGGGTCTCGTCTACAAAACCCACTAGGGATAATAAACTCTTACTCTAAGGCACTCTTTGGATGGTTTAGCCTACAACTACTCAGGTAATTATATTCTTAGGTTTACAAAGATGAATCAAGCATTAAGTACACAACGAATGACCTATCGCATTACTAGATCATTAATCAACTAAGATAAGAAACAACCAATCAATATTCAATAATTAAGTTTCATACTCCGTAAGCAAACACACAAATAAGTTAGCCGGACATGGAGAACATGCAAGCATACACACAAATAATCAAAGACATAGTTGAATTGATGAAGTAAATACTTATCTTGATGTAAGATAGGGTTTGGAACCCTAAAATACTGTACAAGACACCCTTGGTTCGCTTTTAGGTTTTTACTCCAAAAGACTACTCTCCTAAAACTGAAAAATTCGGATTCTATATATAATATTACATATGCGACGGCGTCACCTTATGTTTTGTGACGCCGTTGTGTCGCCGTCATTAGGGTTTCGTCTTGGCCACGTTAACCTTGCGACGGCGTCACCTTATGTCTGTGACGCCGTCCTCTTCAGCTTCTGACGCCGTCTGGGTCGCATCTAGGCCTTCTGAGTAGCGACAGCCTACTCTATTAAAGCCCGACGTCTTCACTTGAAAATAGGGTTTTTGGCTTCTGTATCGTCACAAAAATCCTCCGACGGCGTCGCAGATAAGCAGTGACGCCGTCGCCTTCTGTTTTCAGCAGCTTTGAGTGTCTCGATTCTGACTTTGGCCATTTTCTTCGTATATTCGCGCCTTTTCATCCAAATAAGTGCCATTCCAGCATTTTGCCTTCAAGAGACCTAAAAAGTGAAAAGGAACGATATTAAGCAATAACGGATACAAAAGTGATCAAATAAGGGCTAAAACGACCCCTCAAAATGGTACCTTTTAAAACCTTATCAATACTTTAGATACATTGAATCTAAGGAAAACCCATGGACCAACCCATAACCCATGACCCATAACCAAAAAACCCATGGGCAAAGAGGAGCGTCCCACGGATCCCTAGGATTACACTAGACGGATCCCAAGTGGGAGGGATCCGTGGGATCCGGGGAACAGTGGCAGAAATTACCTATAAATAGAGAGCCATTTCTTTATTCTAACTCACCCCTCTTCTTACTAAATCTCTCAAACACTCTCATTCTCCTCTAACATATAGATCACTTGATCTAGAGAGTTGTTCTTCTTTCTTTCTATTGTGATTCTCATATAGGTCCTTCTCTAAGGCGAGATCACGAGCATTCTAAAAGTCATCCAAGCAAGGGGTCCTTGATTGATTTGTCACTCCGCAAGATTTCTGTAGCGAAGATCTTGTATTTGATATTTCACATATTTGTTGTGTAATAGTCGTGTTGGTTTGGTCCACCGTGTTACGGACTCGGTATTTAGCTTCGTACCAGAAAAAGGTGTAAGCAACGTTGTGAAGGCTTCTCCGCCAAGTGAAGGAGTTTGTTGACATAGTGCTTGAACTCTCGAGTAGGTGACTCGGGGAGTGGAGTAGGGCAAGGAAGGTGTCCTTGTAGCCGAACCACTATAAATCGGTTGTGTCATTTCTATCCCTTTGCTTTACTTTATTTACTTGCTTTATCATTATATCTATACTTTCTCTACATTCATAAGATCTCACATATTAACGAATCTAAAGTTTTTTGAAACTAACTTAAAATCGGTAAAACTATTCAACCCCCCTTCTAGTTTTCCACAGTTGGCATCAAGAGCTAAGTTTATAAAAGTTTTTAAAGTAAAATTGTATTTTAAAAACTTTTCGATCACTATGGGTTCTGAAAATTATAAGGAATGGCAATCTATGCAACGACCACCACTACTTGAAACTAATGGTTTTATATATTGGAAAAATAGATTCGAAACATATGTGAAATCTAAAGATATTGATCTTTGGTACATTATTGTTGAAGGCGATTTTGAGGCTACCTCAAAAGATGATAAAGGGAAGTTAGTTAATATACCTCATGATAAACTAAATGATGAAATGAAGAAAAAGCTTTCTAAAAATAGTGAAGCAAAAATGGTTTTATATAATGCTTTACCGAAAAAGGAATTCGAAAGAATCTCTATGCTTAAAACCTCTAAAGAAATTTGGAATTCTTTAGTTGTAACTCATTAAGGCAACCAACAAGTTAAAAATAATAAAATTGATTTGTTTGTTCAACAATATGAACAATTTTTAATATCGGATGAGGAAACTATAGATCATTCATTTGCTAACTTTAATACCATTATTACATCTTTACAAGCACTTGATGAATCTTTTTCTAGCCGTAACCATGTTAGGAGATATCTAAGGGCACTTCCATCGAAGTGGAGATCCAAGGTGACGGCGATCGAAGAGTCAAAAGATTTGACAATCCTCACCCTTGATGAACTCATAGGCAACTTAAAAGTCTACGAGCTTGTCCTTGCTAAAGACTCCGAAGCCTCAAAGGTGAAAGAGAAACACAAATCTCTTGCCCTTAAAGCCAAAAAGGCTTCAAGCGATGAAGAGAACTCCTCTTCGAGTAGTGACGACGAGGAGTACGCTATGGCGGTAAGGGACTTTAAAAATTTCTTTAGAAGGAAGGGGAGATACGTCAAACAACCGTATGACGATAAGAAAGGCTTTCGGAAAAGCAAAGAGGACAAGAAGCCAAAAGATGATCGTACTTGCTTTAAATGTGGGGACCCAAACCACTTTATTAGTAAGTGTCCCAAACGGGATGATCAAAAGGCGTTCGTAAGCGGCACGTGGGGAATGAGCGACGAGGAGGACGAAGAAATTTGTCTCATGGCAAATGACGAGGTATGTCACGAATACTATAGTAGCTCATCACTTGATGGCGACTCATTGCATAATGAATATGACAAACTATGCAATATTAGCTTAAAACTAATTAACAAAAACAAGCTTTTAAAGACTCAAAACCAACGTTTAGATAAAGAAGTCATAGAATTAAAAGTAAAACTAAAACGTTTAGAAAAGGGGAAAATAGCAAGTGGTGAATGTGAACTTTGCGTTCAACTTCAAACACTAGTTGATCAACTAGATTCTAAAATTGCTAGAATGAGTACGAACACTTTAGATATGATATTAGATAGTGTTAAAACCGGCAACAACCAAAAAGGTTTAGGCATTCAACAACTTGATCCATCAACTAGTGAAAACAAAGAAACATAATTTGTTAAGGCACTAGAAAAACCAGCCACTGTTGTGGCGGATCCCACGGATCCCATCAAAAGGAAACCGGCTAGTGTTAAGCCAGGGATCCATGGGTCTGTTGTAGCAAACAGTAGTAATAACGTAGCTTCTTCATCTAGAACTGAGTTTGTTATCGTTAATAGGAAGAAACCAACTCATGTCACCACTAGACAACCACCTCCAAAATATAATCCTACTTTTACAAGAAACAAAGCTCCATCTTTCTCAAAACCTAATCCATCTAGGAGACTTAATAATGTTACCCGAGAAGTAACCATCAAATGGGATGGAACCCAAATATGAAAAATGGTTTTCCCTTTCAAAACTTTGCTCCATGGAATGCATACTCATCTTATCCATACATGTCCAACATGAATGGAATGTTTAACACTAATGGACCCATGAACAAATGGGGACCAAACTTTTGAGTTAATTGTTTTCTTAGGTGTGCTTAAAGGTCGACCTAGACCCGGATGAATGGGTCAAGGATAGCGGGTGCACGAGGCACATGACCGGCAATAAGGAGTTATTCTCCACATATGAATCCTTGAATGGAGATAATGTGGTGTTTGGAAATAGCAAAAGTAAAATCATCAGAAAAGGTACGATTTCTAACAAATCTCTAACCATTAATGATGTGTGTCACGTAGAAAACCTAAACTTTAAATTCTTAAGTATAGGACAAATATGTGATAAAAAGTGCAATGTACTTTTTACCGAAACCGGTAGTAAGATATTAAAAAATGGCATAACCATAGGAAGAGGTATTAGGAAACATGGAGTCTATGTCATTAAAATCGGTAATGAACCTAAAGACAAACAATGTCTTAACTCTATGGATGATACTTCGACCTTATGGCATCGAAGATTGGGTCACGCCAACATGCGACTTCTTCAATCGCTATCATCCAAAGATCTAGTAAGAGATCTACCTAAGTTAAAATATGAACATCACTTTTGTGATGCTTGTAATGTAGGAAAACAAGTTCATTCTAGTCATAAAGCTAAAAACATGGTGTCGACAACTAAGTGTCTAGAATTACTACATATGGATTTATTTGGTCCATCCGCTATCCAAAGTTATGGAGGCAACTACTACACTTTGGTCATAGTGGATGATTATTCTAGATATACATGGACAAAATTCTTAAAGAACAAAACGGAAACCTTTAATTATTTTGAAATATTAAGCAAAAAGATCCAAAGACAACTAGGAAGTCCTATAGTGTCTATTAGGACGGATCATGGTAGGGAATTCGATAATGTAGTGCAATTTGGAGCCTTTTGTGACGCTAATGGTATTACTCACAACTTCTCGGCTCCACGCACTCCACAATCGAATGGGGTAGTAGAAAGAAAGAATAGAACCCTACAAGAAATGAGTCGAACCATGCTTAATGAACGATCCATACCTCAAAAGTTTTGGTGTAATGCCGTTGATACTTCAGCGTACATACTCAATCGAGTCTTAATTAGACAAATCTTAGGTAAAACTCCATATGAGTTACTCCGAGGCAAAAAGCCTACGTTAAATCACTTTAGAGTCTTTGGAAGCAAATGTTTTATTCTTAACACTAAAGATTACCTTACAAAATTTGATCCTAAATCAACCGAAGGTATCTTTCTAGGTTACTTTCCAAATAGCAAAGCTTACGTCATATTAAATAAAGAAACAATGAAGGTAGAAGAGTCATTAAATATAAAATTTGATGAAAGTCCACCCAAACCCTCTCCACCTCTTGTCGATGATGAGATTGTAGAAAGTGAAGCTATAGTAATAAAGAAAAAGATAAATGAAGAAGAAGAACATTTAAATGATGAAGTCATAAACATTAAAGAGTCCAAAGATCACCCCGTATATAAGGTCATAGGAAAGCTAAACGAAAGAACATTAAGGTCTCAAGTTCAAAACCAAAGTAGCTTGTTTTGTTTCGTTTCAACCATAGAACCTAAGAATACACAAGAAGCCATAAAAGATGAGAGTTGGGTAATGGCTATGCAAGAAGAATTAAATCAATTTGTTTCTAATGATGTTTGGACACTTGTCCCTCCACCTAGTAATCAAACCATAATAGGAACCAAATGGGTTTATAAAAACAAATTAGATGCAAACGGAGTAGTGTCTAGGAACAAGGCTAGACTCGTTGCCCAAGGGTATAACCAACAAGAAGGAATAGACTTTGATGAGACCTATGCCCCCGTGGCTAGATTAGAGTATATAAGAATACTTCTTGCGTATGCTTGTGCTAATGATCTAAAGCTTTATCAAATGGATGTCAAAAGCGCTTTTCTAAATGGTTTCATTAATGAAGAAGTATATGTAGCTCAACCTCCGGGCTTCATCGATTTTGAAAAACCCAAACATGTGTATAAATTAAAGAAAGCCCTTTATGGTCTTAAACAAGCTCCAAAAGCTTGGTATGATAGACTCAAGTCATTTTTAATTAAACACAACTATACCATGGGGTTAGTTGACAACACACTTTTTACTAAGAAAAGAGAGTCACATATAATCATAGTGCAAATATATGTAGATGATATTATATTCGGATCCACTTGTCAAGACATGTGTGATGATTTCTCTAAAATCATGCATGACGAGTTCGAAATGAGTATGATGGGAGAACTTAGTTTCTTTCTTGGTCTACAAATCAAATAAGTAGAAGATGATATCTTCTTTAATCAATCTAAATACATAAAGGAGATGTTAAAGAAATTCGGTCTAGAAGAGTCGAAACCAATTAGGACACCAATGTCATCCGACACTAAACTCACAAAAGATGAAGACGGCGAATCCGTCGATAATACTAAATATCGTGGCATGATAGGTAGTCTTCTCTACCTCACGACAAGTAGGCCGGATATCATGTTTAGTGTTTGCTTATGTGTTAGATTTCAAGAAGACCCTAAAACATCACACCTAGAAGCCGTAAGAAGGATATTTAGATACATTAAGGGTACAACACAATTAGGATTATGGTATCCCAAGGGCACGGGAGTAGAAACAATTGTATATGCAGATTCTGACCATGCAGGTGATTACGTTGATAGATAAAGTACAAGTGGGGTATGTACTTTCATGGGATGTTGTTTAACATCTTGGTTTTCTAAGAAACAAACGACACTAGCAATATCAACAACCGAAGCCGAATACGTCTCCGCCGACAAAGCATGCCAATAAGCACTATGGATGAAACAAGCGTTAGTTGACTATGATATTCATCTAAGCGACATAGCCATTCTATGTGACAACAAAGGTGCCATCGACTTAAGCAAGAATCCGGTATTGCATTCTCGCACAAAGCATATAGAGATTCGTCATCACTTCTTAAGAGATAATGTTCAAAAGGGGAACATCTCTATTGAGAAGGTAGCATCCGAAGACAACATAGCTGACGTCCTCACCAAACCGTTGAAGCGGGAACAATTCAACCTACTTCGTCTTGGTCTTTGTCTCATGGAACAAACGTCGTAACTTATTTGACTCTACAAGGTATGTAAACACTAGCCTTCTTCTTTCTGAGTCTAGGATATCTATTTTATGCACTACTCACAAACAATACGGGAATTTTCAAAACCCAAGATAAGTTTTTCACTTATAGTTTTCTTATTTTCTTTAAACACATAATTACATACACATTTTCAAAGAAAACCTCTTTTCAAATGTTTTCTAAAAGGATGATACCTTCCCGTATCAATTTCACAAAAGCAATTTCTCACGTCTAGGACAAATCGCTTTTTCATTGTTAATACAAAGTAAAAACCCGTTTTCATTGCATCTCATGTCTTGTGAATGCTAAAGGAGATACATAACTAATATGTATTTTCGGGTACATTCATTTAAGCGACAATGAATTAGGAGCATTGATAAACACAAAATTACGTACTCAAGTACTAAATATGTGTTTTCGAGTTATCTCAATAGGTTACTTTTCCACTTCTAGTTTATTTTTCTTTTTTCTTAGGAGTCGAGATAACCGCAACCCCAAATAGTTTGCATATAGGCACACACTAGGCAAAAATGTTTCCAAAAGGAAAATTTTGTGTTGCCTGGAACACCAGACCCACGGATCCCAGCATTCATGCTGGACAGATCCCTCAAAGGAAGGATCCGTGAGACAGAAGCTATTTTTACCTTCTATTTTTTTCACTTTGGATGAAAAATCCACATTTGTTTTATTTTTTGGAGTATGTTTTTTAATGCTTGTGTTCTCATGATCATATGCCTTAAATTCATATCTAATCATTAGATTTTAATTCATATTTTGGGTCAAGCATTCATTACAATACTTTGTTTTTTCTCTATATATAGAACTCCCAAAATGCTTGCGTAATCCATCTCATCTTCACATACAAACTACACCATGTCATTCACAAACTCTTTAGATGAATCACCTAGTACAAACAATCATCATCATGAAACCCAAACCTTTGTACTTCCACCTTCCAAAATACCAAAATCAAACTCTAGGATATCCGCACGGATTAACATCCGATCTTGTTGCTTAGGAAAACCATCATCATATGGCTCATCACAATCAACTAACTCACCACAAGATGCTTCCATTATAGCACATCCTTCATCACCAATGAGTACACCAACTTCATCATCACATCACTCACCACCTAAAATCACTCTTTTGGAACTCTTTACGACTCCAACAAGATCTCCACAACCAAAGCAAAAAGAAATAGCCTTTTTGACACCTCCAACTTCTCCAAACACAATACTCAATGATCTTGAAACATCACCACCTTTAGCTCCCATTAAACTACAAGAACATCTAGGTTCTTTTCCACCACCACCTCCAATCATTCCGGACTTTGATATGTATTTTCCTATTTTTCCACCACAACTTCCGCAACTCACAAATCAAAACAACCCAGAAGATTTCCGTACTCATTACCCACATCACTTACATTGTGAACATTGCCAATCCAGTAGGGAAATTGCAATAGAAGTTAGGGAAGAAATGCGATTCATACTCAACCTCATCCTTGATCGCATCAATACCATTACTCATCCAAACCTCCATCCATAACCTTATGCAAGCATGGAAGGAATCATTACTACTATTTTCTATTTTTAGTACTTTTTCTTTTGAAGTCATTTTCAAGAACAAGTCTTGTTCTTATTTTTATATGCTTATAGGTGGCATAAAAACCACTACACTTTGTTGTTTTATTACAAGGCCTTGTTTACATACCTTGGCTCCCAATCTTGATTCTCGTCAATCACAAGATTACATAAGCATGTTACTAACCTTTCTATTTGTAGGATATTTTATTTTTTCTTCACTTGACGCCCCAAACTAGGGGGAGCTACCGTCAAGGGGGAGTAAGCAATACGTGGACTAATTTTTCCACACTTTTATTTCTTCGAAGGGTTAACTTTTTGTTTAGACAAAAAGGGGGAAAAGAAGTAAAACTTAGGGGCTTTCAAAACATACATCTATTCTTAAGTTTTACTCATCATAACATTATGTTTTGTCATCAACAAAAAGGGGGAGATTGTTAATACAAATAAACCGTAAAAACGTTTATTAATATTTTGCGATCTCTTTGTGTTTTGTTGATAACAAATATAATGTTATCTTAAGTACAATTATATGGATACATGTTATTTTTGTAAAGCATTTACATATAGCCATTTAATACAAAAATGTTGTAATTAATCATTTGTTGTAATAGTTTATTAGGATGGGTAAAAACCATAACCCATGGACCATAACCCATGGATCATAACCCATACCCAAGTTGGCTAGATACAATGTATACTTTAGATACATTGAATCTAAGGAAAACCCATGAACCACCCCATAACCCATGACCCATAACCAAAAAACCCATGGGCAAAGAGGAGCGTCCCACGGATCCCAAGGATTACACTAGACGGATCCCAAGTGGGAGGGATCCGTGGGATCCGGGGAACAGTGGCAGAAATTTCCTATAAATAGAGAGCCATTTCTTCATTCTAACTCACCCCTCTTCTTACTAAATCTCTCAAACACTCTCATTCTCTTCTAACATATAGATCACTTGATCTAGAGAGTTGTTCTTCTTTCTTTCTATTGTGATTCTCATATAGGTCCTTCTCTAAGGCGAGATCACGAGCATTCTACAAGTCATCCAAGCAAGGGGTCCTTGATTGATTTGTCACTCCGCAAGATTTCAGTAGTGAAGATCTTGTATTTGATATTTCACATATTTGTTGTGTAATAGTCGTGTTGGTTTGGTCCACCCTGTTACGGACTCGGTATTTAGCTTCGTACCGGAAAAAGGTGTAAGCAACGTTGTGAAGGCTTCTCCGCCAAGTGAAGGAGTTTGTTGACATAGTGCTTGAACTCTAGAGTAGGTAACTCGGGGAGTGGAGTAGGGCAAGGAAGGTGTCCTTGTAGCCGAACCACTATAAATCGGTTGTGTCATTTCTATCCCTTTGCTTTACTTTATTTACTTGCTTTATCATTAGATCTATACTTTCTCTACATCCATAAGATCTCACATATTAACAAATCTAAAGTTTTTTGAAACTAACTTAAAATCGGCAAAACTATTCAACCCCCCTTCTAGTTTTCCACATAGCCAAATTAGCAACTGCACACACCAGCGTTTAAATTGCAAAATTATGAAATTTTTTGTTTCGGTTTGCTCCCTCTTATTACTTAAAGAGAAAAAGCCTAATTTGACATGCAAAAACTAGTGTTTTCTTGTTTTGAGTTGATTTTGACCAAACCAAACTCAGTCGTGTTCACTTCCACTTTTGCCCTTTTACTTATACCTCAATTTAACTTTAAACCCCACATTCGTTATGTTATTACTCATTTCGTCTTACAATTTGTGTCAAATTTAAACACATTTTAGAAAGAAAAAAAATGATTTTAGTCCATAATTAAAAGTTTATTGTTTACATTAAATGATTTATAAATCATTGTGATACGGTTCGGGTTACCTATAATAAACTACATACACGACCCGAGTCGAAAGGAACCCCACTTCTTATGAAGAATGAAGACTAAGAGCAAGGGGTGTGGTGGTGCACCAAATCTCTTCATTTGGGCCCCACCGGTGCCACATCATCTTAAACCAAATAACCCCTCTTTATCATAACACACAACAAATCTTTTTATTAGGGCCTCACCACCCACAAATTTATTTTTCTTTTCCAATTTTCAAATAAACTAAATTCATTTCATTTAATTAAAATTACAATACAAACCAAAATACAATACGATACGAAAAAAAACATGCGAACTAAAATACAATACGATAGCTTGGTCTTTCTTACGAAATAAACATAGCTTAATCTGAATACCCCCCCCCCCCAGCAAAATCATAATCAGGATACTCCTCACATTCCAACCTAAACAACTCATCATGAGCTTGTTCTTGCCTAAAGAACTCATCCAACTCTTGTTGACGCGTCACATTTTCTGCATCAACCCTTGCTTGTTCTTCCTCTATTTCTCTTAAAGCCTCTTCGTCTCACATAAACTGATGATGTTGTCTCGCAGTAAATCCATGCTCATCAACTGGTTCAACTTCATAAGCTGTTGTGAAACCGAACCACCCATAGTGTTTTCCTTATGCATCCGACGGATCTTGTGACTTATGTTATCTTGTATTTGAAACACACATCTCCCCAACGTTTTCTTAATCTCGTAATCTTTCCAACCTTCCTCGTCCAAAAATTTGTCTATGACAACACGTCTTTCAAACAAAATGTCTTTGCAGTTAGCGTATTGTTCCGTAGATCCTCCTTCGAGGTTCTTGCTTGGCTAAACATCTCGGATAACTCGTAAATTTTTCCTTGCGAATGTTATCGCCGTCAATCAGTTTCTGAATGCCATCATTGATTTTTGGAAAGAAAAAGTGTATTGAAATTGTAATTTGGGTTAAATGTAAGGAATTTTTTTAGTTAAAAATTGTGATTTGGTGTATTATTTATAGTGTGTAAATTGGTAAGAAAGAAAAAACAAAGATCAAACAGACACTTTTTTAAATTTGGAATGTTTACATTTACTATTAAACGGTTAGAAATGAAAAAGTTTGTTTTTCGTCTTCCACTTCAGTGCAACGACGAGATCCCAACGAAGTAGAACGGCGAAGACAGCCAGTGTGGTAGCGAGCCAACGGCGCTCGCCGTTTGTGTGCCACATCAAAACGGCGAAGGCTCCAAAATCACCATACCCCTTGCTCTAAGTTATTCCATGATTTCCATGATTTCCATACACACGTTTAAATGTGTTTGTTGCATGCATGTATTTAGGATATGAAGTGTACACCACTTTTGCATAATTACTTCCACGTTTCCCGTTTAGTCCATGTAATCAGTTTGCACCATAAGTTTAGGAACCAATGCATTTGTCATCTGATTATTTAAGTGTAACGTTGCATTATGGAAAAAGGAGAACAAAAAATTGATCAAAGTTTAGCCTTATTTCTTGATTTCTTGTAGATTTGCTAACTCAATTATCTATTTATCTTTTGGGAGATTGACCTTCTAAAATTAGTCTGTATCATCTGGTGCTTTCATCAACTTACTCAAATGCCTTCAAAATGTTATTCACGAGATGTCTTAAAAATATTGGTTGATTTAGCCGATCAACTAGCTACGGTGGTTGACGCCTTTTGCTCTTTCACTGCCTGACTCGAAACCATCTCCAAAAAACTCATTTTCGAAACTACCACTCTTGAACCCTTGTTACAACCACTAAGACCGAATCCGGGATCACAACCTAAGTTTCCCCTCTCCCTCTCGTGTTGACCCCTTCGTTACCAACCCGGCTCACAACACGTAAAAAGCTTAACCAGAGAATTCCATCATTCATCCAACAACTCTCCCGCCACAAATTATCAACACCATAAGCTCTCTTCACAACACACCAAACCAACCTGTTTTGATTACCTTTACAGCACCTTAAAACCGTTGAGATCCAATCCTATTGCAACTATGGACTTTGTTTTCCTTGCTGAGTCACAATTCATCTGGGTCACCATTCCACTCGTGTTTGTGCTTATCCAATCCGGACATGACCCATCGTGGGAGCCATGCAACCCGAGATATAAAACCATGAGCCTTGAGGACAAGGCTTGTTTTAGGATGAGGAGTATTGATACGGATTGGGACCAATAATGAAGTACATACACGACCCGAGTCTAAAGGAGCCCCACTTGAAGACTAAAGTGTCGTTTGTTTTTTGAAAGAAGCATTTTTTTTCTCTCTTTTCAGTTCTTTTGTATGCGGGAGCGCAAAGGTTTTTGTTTGTTTTTTTGCAGACATAAATGCTTCTTTTCACTTCTTACCTCATCGAAAATTATACATAAACTTTCACTTTTTCTCGTTTCTTCAACACAAACCCTATCTAATTCACTTTCATTATTTTCTTTCAAAAGCATAAAAAACAATTGGTTTTCTTTCTTGCAGATGAAGACTTTAGATGTACCTCTTCTTCCGCAGATATGATTTGCAGATGAAGACATTAAACCTCTAAAAAAACAAACGACACCTAAGTCTCAAGAAAGTTGAACAATTTACTCCATGATTTCCATACACACGTTTAAATGTGTATGTTGCATACATGTATTTAGGATTTGAAGTGTACACCACTTTTGCATAATTACTTCCACGTTTTCTGTTTAGTCCATGTAACCAGTTTGCACCATAAGTTTAGGAACCAACGCATTTATCATTTGATTATATTAACCAACGCATTTATCATTTGATTATATTATGGATAAACGATAACAAAAAATTGATCAAAACTTAGTCTTGTTTATTTCTTGATTTCTTGAAGAATTACCAACTCAATTAGCTATTTATCTTTAGAGATTTGTTAACTCAATTAGCTATTTATCTTGATATTGACCTTCTTAAATTGTTACTGAAAATAAACATTTATTATGGAAAAAATTACACGTTTGGTCCCTATGATATACCTCAAATAACAACTTTAGTCCCTAAGTTGTTTTTATTACATCACAAATACCTATTTTTGAAACCTTGCACGCATTTAGTCCCTATTTTGGATGGGCGTTAGTTAAGTCCGTTAAGTATTTTGCACTGTTAGTCCTTCGTTAAAATTTTTTGCACCGTTAGTCCTTATTTTTTAAAATATAGTTTTCCCCAGTTAGTCCCTCCGTTAATAATAGTTATCGCCCGTTTTTTTACATTTTTGTCCGTTTTTATCCGTTTCCGTTCGTTTTTATTCGTTTCCCCCTTTTATTTTTTCGTTTTTCGTCCGTTTTCGACCGTTTTTATCCGTTTTTGTCCCTTTTTTTATGTTTTCGCCCATATTTTTACGATTTTGTCTGTTTTTATCCGTTTTCACCCCTTTTTTTACGTTTTTGTCTGTTTTTTTTCCTTTTGCGTTAGTTTTTATCCGTTTTTTTACGTTTTTGTCTGTTTTTTCCTTTTGCGTTCGTTTTTTATCCGTTTTTAACGTTTTTGTCTGTTTTTTCCTTTTGCGTCCGGTTTTTTACGTTTTTGTCTGCATTTATCCGTTTTCGTTCCTTTTTTTTCACAAAAAATTCAAAAAAAAAAATTGGAATTTTTTCACAAATTTGAAAAAAAAAATCTAAAAAAATTTTGAAAAAATAAATTGGAAAAAAAGTATTATCGAAAAAAATAAAAAAATTTGAATAAAAAATTAAAAAAAAAAAAATTGATTAAAAAAAATATTTTTCAAATATTTAAAAAAAAATAAAAATATTTTCAAAATATTTTTTTTTAAATTAAAAAAATTTGAATAAAAAATATATTTTTTTAAATACTTGAAAAATATTTAAAAATTAAAAAAATTTGAATAAATTTTTTTTTTTTTTTAAATATTTGAAAAATATTTTGAAAAAATATATATACTTTTTAAGTATTTGAAAAATAATTTTTGTATTCATTTTTTTTTAAATTTTTTATTCAAAATTTTTTATTTTTTTCGAAAATATGATTTTTCAAATTTATTTTTTCAAAATTTTTTTGGAATTATTTTTTAAAAATTTGTGAAAAAATTCCAAATTTTTTTTTTTGGAAATTTTTTGTGAAAAAAGCGAACGAAAACGGATAAAACAGACAAAAACGTAAAAAAAACTGATGAAAAACGAACGCAAAAGGAAAAAAGCAGACAAAAACGTAAAAAAAGGGCGAAAACGGATAAAAAACGAACGAAAGCGGATAAAAACAGACAAAATCGTAAAAAAAATGGGCGAAAACGTAAAAAAACGAACGAAAACGGATAAAAACGTAAAAAAAAACCGTCGAAAACGGATAAAAAACTGACAAAAACAAATAAAAACGGACGAAAAACGAAAAAAAAGGGGGAAAACGGATAAAAACGAACGAAAACGGATAAAAACGCACAAAAATGTAAAAAAAACGGGCGATAACTATTATTAACGGAGGGATTAACTGGGGAAAACTATATTTTAAAAAATAAAGACTAACGGTGCAAATTTTTTTAACGAAGGACTAACAGCGTAAAATACTTAACGGACTTAACTAATGCCCATCCAAAATAGGGACTAAATGCGTGCAAGGTTTCAAAAATAGGTATCTGTGGTGTAATAAAAACGACTTAGGGACTAAAGTTGTTATTTGAGGTATACCATAGGGACCAAAAGTGTAATTGTAGTGAGTGTGACCCTTTGGGTTTGACCTGTCATGCTCTTATCTTTCTTGTTCCCAGATTGCAGATATTTATATTTTTCATACTTGCTATGATTAGAATAACTAATTATACTATATACTAAGGTGAAATTAACATAGATCACAATTTTTTCAAAGATCAAATAGGAAAAATTTGGTCATTCAATTTTTCATCAAAATAAAAAAAACCTAATTTTCACCATTTTTATTTTTTGTGTGTGTGCAAATGATTAGTCGATAAATGGCAAAAAAAAAAATATCATTACGACAAGATTTTTTTTTATCTTTAAGTAAATGGGCACTTCCATATAGTTTCGACGAATTTTTTTTCGAGTTACTTTCTAATGTTGAAATTTATACCGCGAAAAATCACATGTGATTAGTTATTTTAAAATTCACATGTGATTTGACAAATCTCATGTGATTAGTTACTTTAAAATTTACATGTGATTTCACGAATCACATGTAATTCCATAATCACATGTTTTAAAATAAAAAATAACTTTGATTTTACCAATCACATGTTATTCTTCAAGATGTAAATTTCAATACACGAAAAAAATTAAAAGTTTGTCAAAAGTATATTGAAACGCCCCTTTATAGAAGAATGATTTAATTTTCTATGCGATGGTATAATTCGTTTAGTGTAATAATTAACAGTTTCTAAGATATTTAACAAATAAAAAGAAGGATAAACTTGGGTATTTTTTAGTTTGACAAAAAATTGAAATCCGGATTTGTGCATTTAATCTATAAAAATTTATGATCTATGTTAAACTTTTCTCGGTGTATACTTATAAAATGTTCCAAATTTTAAACAAGATGAAAATAAGAGCATCAACATCTGATGGTTAGTGTTGGTCATAAATTAACTACTACGAGAGATATTTGACTTACTAAAATGTTGGAAGTCGAAGAAGATATGAGAACTTATCTTATGGGACACTTTTACCAATAAACCCATTTATTAATTTGTTAACTCAAGCCAAAGAGGGATCGTGTCAATTCGAGATTTTAATATCTTGGAGCTCAAAAAAATATGCAGAATCATAAAATTTTAAGATCAGGATTTTAGCAACCATGTTTTTACTTTAATATTGCTTGTATATCTTTTGATTGATAATATTACACTTTGTTACCGGAAGCAAAAAGGGCTAGTTTTGCAAATATCTCTTTTCAAAAACATAAAAACTAATTCAGTATTTGTGAACAGTTTTGGATTGTCAACCTGTTAATTTCCAAGCCAACTTGTATTTTATTATATTATCTTCACAGATGGACCCACGTTAAACGAACCCTGCAATTAGCACCGTAAGAAGGTTTATGAATCCAATAAATTGACCTTTCTCTGTATTTTGGATCGGTTTCTCTCGTTACCAAAGATAGAAAGGATCAAACTAATAACGATGAGTGATTATATGGTAGAGGGTGCAGTAGCAGCTAGTTTACTGAAATTCGTAGGTGAACCTGTACCTCCTCCATGCGGATTTAACCTTCACGAACGACCCTTTTACATATCTAGACCGGGTGTCCACTGTGAGTTTACATACCATGTAAAGATTCATTTGTATATTTGATGTAGTAATATTTATTGCTTTAAAGATTCCATGTTGTTAAAAGTTAAATTGATGACCAAAATTCAGGATTTTATATTTCATTTCTTGTCCCACAAGAGCACAGACAAACACTTGCACCAAGTCATCGTTCTCATAGTCAACGATCTGTTTCTTTATGTAACATCATTTAGAGAAGAACATGGGCTCACCGGAAAGACTTTGTGGATAAGAGCTAAGAGTCCGAGAGTCTCGGCTCACTCCAGTTGGTGCCTCACTAGGCCATGAGAGTTGCCCGGAGCTATTTCTTGTGAGGTGGACAATGGCTGGTGCCAAAAGGCACCCGAGGTCAGAGAGTTCCCGCCGATCTACACATTTTTGTGGATTTAGAGAAGAACATATGTCACATTCATTAGAGTAATATTGCGTGTTTTCATGATCTTTGACGGGTGATTTGCTCTTTGTTGGTTATGTGTTGTGTGGGTTTGGATGGTTATGTTTCTTCTCTAGGGTAGACATACTTTAGGGTCGTTGTTGATGGTCGAAAGTATATATGTTGGCATGGTCATTGTTGGTCGGAACTATAACTTTTTTTGGTAACCATCGTTTTAACTTTTTGGCCGACTAATCCACAAGGTTTGATCCCTCGGAAGTTGGAACTATATCATTTATAGTCAATTAGTCATTGTATTTCTAGCTTCTTGTTAGTGTTTTTATGTATATAATCGACTTTCCCCATACCTCGTTCAGACGGGATTGGGTATTGTTGTTGTTGATGATGTATATAATTGACTTTGAAAAACAATCATTAGAGCAATAAGGATTGAAACTTGAAATTGGATTTAGTTTATTCAAAGGGAGATGGTATAAGGTAGGAGCTGAGGTTGGGTTTACGGTTTACCCGTCCCAGTTTTAGAAATACCCGTTTGGAACGGCTCCAACCCCGTCCCAATTTCAGTTACTAATTGAACTGCTGCATACACATATAGCATAACTCAAATGATGGCAAGTACAATGCCAAACAGCATGTGAGTAGATCAAATCAATCAATGTATGTTAGTAATAGTTTAAAACATGGATGTTGTGTTTAAATATTGCTATTTGATTCCGAGTCATGAGTAAAAACTATTTTAATCATAGCTCCACTCTCGTGTTGCTGTTATATTCATGCTCCTTCCTCGTACTAAAAGTTTAAATCTTGCAGATTTAAGTGACCCTACACCTATTGAAGTGAAGATAAAGATCCTTTCTGCACTTAGAACCTTATCACTTAGTGGCCGACAATCTGTTCTTGTTCAGTTTTGGGCCCCAACAAAATCAGGAAAAAACACATATCTGCTCACTACAACTGACCAGCCTTTTGGTTTTTATGGGATTGGTGAAGGACTTGAGGATTACCGTGAAGGCTATTTACACTACAAGCTCTACGTTCATACCCATGAAAATGTAGCCTTTGGGCTTCCTGGCTACGCGTTCATGTCTGGGACTTGTGTACAGACTAATGATCTGCATAAATGCCCTGGAGATCATCATCCTCCATGCGAAAAAGCTGTTTTTAATAAGGAATGGGGAGCATTTTGCTTGATTGTGATTTTGGCTGATAAGTGTGTTGGTGTGCTTAATTTTGTCACGGATAAATCCAAATATTCATATGAAAATGAAATTTGTGAAGTTCACAAAGCACTCGAGGTTTGTCCCCTCCTTGTTTAGATATATGTTTTCCCATGTATTATCCAGATGCTCCTTATTGTCGATCAAGATCATCACCTGCCATTAGTTATAGAAAATAATAATACTTGATGGAATTTACCTCCTTATGTTTAGCCTTATAACTACGCGTGACATATCTAATGTGTATTCTAGTAATTAGCATTACATCTAGATATAGTGATTATTTTGTAAAGATAACTGGGTGAGGAGGTAAAAATTCTTTCTCACTTATGATTCAGACAAAGAATGAATATAAATTCTATTTGGTTATTAGATTGGATCAATGATCCAAAGTCGGCTTGTTCTAAGCTTCTGTAATTCTTGCTTCTATCCTCTTGCTAGTTTTTAATTAAAATGCCGTTGAAAAAAAACGTTTTTTTTATCCTGCCAGCCTCTCTACAGTGTAGGGGTATGGTTGTCTACATACTATCTCTCCACGCTCCATTATTATTGGATGTTATTGTTGTTGTTATTGTATATAGGACTTGGTTTATTGTTTTTTTTAACGGCAATTTTCAACTATCTCACAATATATCTATCTCACATGTCCTAAGCACGACTTGAACCCACAACAACTTGGTTGGGGAGCTTCTCACACAACATGGGGTACCATTGGGATACAAGCCCTTTGGTAGGACTTGGTTTATTGTTCTTTGAATAGATTGATAAATTGTTGGGAGTTCGAATGAATATTTACAGAGTTTAATGAGAAAATTACATAGGGAGAAATGAATTTATATATGACCGAGCATAACCTTGTGCGTGTGTGTTATCATATTCATGCATACTATAGAAATGCTTCATGAGAAAGGATCAATTTTATGACTAGCTAAGTAATATTGATGCAACTAGTTTTTGGCTCAACTTGAAACCAGTATCTGTATAGTACTTATTCAAAAATCATGCCTTGCTTTATTCAATCTGTTGTTTCACTGCCAGTATGCCGGTTTACAATCTTCATTTATCAAGATCGATCATCCGAGAAGGAATTTTGTTCCACCATCAAGGGAGAGGAAAACACAGTCATCTGTGTATGCCCATTTTGATTGTTTGGCTCCACTTATGGGACTGAGTAAGGCTGAAGCTATGAAGATGGTTGTAAGTAAACATCAGTTAGAAAAGCCAGGTACGCTGATTACAACTGTTTCAAGTACGCATTATAATCGATTAACCGGTGAAAATTTTCTGACATACGACACTTCTTTTCCTTTTGCAGTCAAAGAAGGGACCTTTAGTAATGCTCATAAGAGCGCAGGAATTCCTGAGTGGGCATGGGTAAGAAGTAAAACTACTAGACCTTCTGCTGCTCCTCAGACCAATCCTACAGCATCTGAGAGTAGTACTACTGCTAATTCTTTTGGCACTCCAAGATCTGATTTGACCTCTTCCTGGTATGTTGTGACGCAGGACGCAGTTTTAAAACTTTGATATTCATTTAATTATGGGACATATATGGGATTCGTTTACAATGTATCTATATCTTCCTTCAAATTTGTAGGGACAGTGGGATTTCTGACATGTCATGGGAACAAACTCCTATGACTAACAACGCTTCTCCCCTAGAAACTCAAATCTATGATATACCATTCGATGCTAGTTATTTTGCAACTGGGATGGCTACAGAGTAAGTACATCTGTGACCTTTCTGATTCGATGCCCACCAAGTAGATCACGTTAAATTTTAGGACTTCAAACTTGTTTACAATATATATTCTTCCTTTGTAGTGATGGAAATCCTGATCTAATGCTAGATGATAGCCTATTATCAGGTAATGAACAATGAATTGTGTCCAATACTCAAATGTTCATGAAATTTCATATAAATGTGTCAAACTTTCTGTAATGCAAGATGTTCCTGAAGTGGAAGATTCAACTGACACGGGTTTTGGTTTTAGCTACTAAATGGTTCGTCAGCTGAAGAGAGATGCAACTAACGTTGATCTAGCTTGTTACTTCACCTTGACACGCATTCATTGAGTTTTGGGGCGTTAAACAGCTTGTTTCCTATGTTGTTGTGTGTTGTTCATTATTTGAGCTCTCTCTCCTGTGGCATATAGATGTAGTGAATAAAGCTAATCAGGGGATTATCTGAGTGTACCATTTCCTGGTTTTTATGTAACGATACCTGCTGTGTTGGCATGAAAACACACCCTTTCATACTTACGGGAGGAATGTATGTACCATTACTCATTACGAATAAATAGTGTGAGTCTACGCATTGAGGGTGTTTAGGACATCTCCAATACATTGCATTCTTTTCAGTTTAATATATTGTCACATCATCGTTATATCATCATCTCGTCCTTTTATATAAAACATTCACAATGCATTAAACTTACATAGTTACATACATCGAATTATTTAATACAATATATTTGTTCAAAAAAGAAAAATTAATACAAAATATCACATGTGTTCCACTATCTCTATTATTTAAATGTTAAAAGCTCATGGAGAAGCCCACCACATTCGTATAACGTTGGGTTGTTCAGGCCATCCACAATGGGCTTAGTTGGCATACGTGTAATGTCAGAAAAATAACTACATGGCATAGATCAATGCATTGTAAGTTGCTCCATGTCACCACACGTATAAAACTCGTACGTCTCTGAACAATCGAGTAATACATGTTTTTTTTTTCTCTTTTATTAATAAAATATTAGATGTCCTTTTAAAATAGTACAAGCACGTGTCAGTGAAATTTAAATATAATGGATTGCATGAATTTTATAAAGGATATACTATAAGGACCCCCTAATGGGGGGGGGGGGGGGGGGGGGGGGTTCCCTATAGTCTGCCCCAATTTATAAATGGAAGTGTAATGTTTATGTGTCAATGTATTGTACTTAGAGTACAAGGTATGCAAGGACCTAATAACACATTATTGGTATGTCACCTCAGCGCCACATCATACACCTCCCAATAACACACCAATAACTCAAACAAACCTCTCTCATAACACATCACTAACATCACTTGTAGGTCCCGCAAAATACTCCACCAAATATACCACTCACTTACAATAAAAAAAACACACACACACACAAAAGCTACATTTCGCTTGAGCTAGTGGAGTGGCTCAAAAAACAAAATGGTGCATTTGGCACAAGTTTGGCATGGCCGGTACATCAATGGCACCCCATACCTTGTGCTCTTAGAAAAACTAGATGCTATGGATATTCAATACACTGATGACATGGATTTTTACAATGCATTGAATGATGAGTCACCCTCTTACTAATTGATTAATGAGCCTCCATTGTTAATGGCCTTAGGGTGGTGGCAGTCATGATCCGATGTCTCTCTTATGCCTCACCACTCACCAATAATATTCTGCCATCTCATCTCATTCCTCTCTCATACCTCACCATATTTTTTTAGTAGCAACCAATGCCTCATGCCATCTCATCTCAACTAGGTGACTAACGGCTATTTTTTTTTAAACAATGCCTCATGCCAAATCGGCAATCTATGCCGATATCTTCTCATGCCATGCCATACCGCGACTGTGGCGGCGGTATTACCGCTCGGCATCGAGCTAAACCGAAGACATACCGCAACCACTGCCACCACCCTTAGTATAAAGAGTGATGTGGCACTCTATTTAACTCAAAAACATTATGGGCAGTGAAATGTAAAATTTTGGTATTATATATAAAATTTTGTAAGAGGTTTTTTGAAAGCAGTCATTTTATTTTCGGCTAGGGATGTAATTTTCTACGTCTTACGTGTATCATGACTCGTCTAAATAAATATGATTGGGTTAGTCAAAATTTTCATTTGGATTTTAGTATATGGTCGGTTGTGAGAGGCTAAAGTCCAAGAAATATTCGAACTGAGAACCTTTAAGAAGTGGCCCCAGTCCAAGAAACGTAGCTGTAACTGATAAGTAACCCTTTGAATATTGACCTGTCACGATAATTATTACACTCGCACTTACTCAAATATGAGAAAAAGATTCGCAAAAGCATAACAAGTGTCGGCTATACATACCCCCTTAAATGAATATTGGCACTCCCTTTTTTTTTTTTTTTTTTTTTAATCTTTTTCATTACTTTTAATTTTTATAATTTTTTATTATAAAATCGTAAAACTGAAATAATTGAACATAAAATATAAAGTTTAATAAGTGAAAAGTATTAACATACAGAAAATACAAAACAAATAAAAAAACAAAAAAGAAAACTGTTTTTTCATAAGAGCACTAGCTAGGTATGGTGTTATCCGATAACACGTTATTATATGCCACATCAGCGTCACCTCATCTCCATCTAATAACACACCAATAACTAAAACACATCTCTCTCATAGCACACCTCTAACATGTTATTGGGTCCCATAAAACACCCTACTAAAAATACCCACTCATTTACCAAAAAAAAAAAACCCATTGGCTTAAGCCATTTCACTAACTCAAATCCATTTGGCTCAACTTTAGCATGTTGGCCGGTATGATGGCTCACGAATGGCACGAAGAAAATCAACGAATGCCTTGTTAAATGTCTACCATACCTTTTGCTCTAACGAGTAAAAATTGACTTAGATGGGAAAGTAAATAGATGGGAAGTTACTAGTGGACAAAATGAGTAAAAATGCCACTAACCTTTAGGGATACCGCTAACAACACCTTTTGAAAATTACATATTACACGTCAACGCATTCAGTTTTTATAATCTACGTACCTTTTATAGTTTACTAGCAGGGTACCCGCGCGTTGCAGCGGCGGGTACCCTGAAATAAAAATTTTCGATGAATAATATATTTTAGTTTATTATGTTCTTTTTAACAATAAATTTACAGATATCAAAAATTTCGTACAGCCCGTGCTCGTTCGGGCGCGAACCCGTTTGGTCCGCACCTGTTCAGGCTCAAACCCATTTGACCCGTTGCCCGTTCGGGCTTGAATATTAAAGCACAAATTTTCAGACTTTCAACCTCACAAACACCCCATTATACTTTACCAGTTTTTTGGCTAAGCCCAATCCACTTAACCATAATCAAATACATGAGCCCATTACTACAAATCCTTTAACCCTAATATTTTACCCTAGCATTTAAAAGGTATATCTATCCCAAAAAATACGCCTCCTTCTACCTTTCATCTCCAAAAAAGACGCAGCACATATATGCTTCTTCCATTTCAACCAAAACTTCAACAAAATGAAAAAATACCCATGTTCACACAATCAGTTCTTTCTTCCTCACACGAATTCGCGCCTTTTTCTTGTCATTTCATTGAAAACATAAAGCCACCCATAAAACTTCAACAAAATGAAAAGAAAAAAAGGTGAAAAACGGACCATTTTGTCGGGAAAACGCGAGCCATGGTGTGCATGTTGCGCCGTATGGTTGCGTTTTCCGGGACCATTTCGGCTGGTCACGACAGCGCATGACTCGAAAACGCTAGCCACGGTGTGGAGCTCGCGTTGTCGCGTTGCGTGTTGAGGGAAAACGCACCTCTTGGCGTAGGGTACCGAGAGCTCTTAGTGTTTTTGTTTCGACTGTGAATCTGATATGGGTTATCTTGTGACATGGAGGGCTTTGGGCTGATACGTGTGGATAGTACATTGTGCTTTACATTTTGTATTAATGGGTGATGGGGTGTATTAATTGGATGCATTAATGTGGCTTCATGTGTTGTATATTATGCAAATGTGGTTGTAGGTCTGAATTTTTATGCTTTAATGTGTTGTACATCATGCTTTAATGCTTACAAGTCTGAAAAGTCTGAAAATTAATTATGAGAGAGAGTGGTTTATGCATTATAAGTAGTAGTGATACATACAGTTGATATTGAAATGTAACATGCTTTCAAATTTGTTTCCAAATTGTAAATTACGTTATGCTTAATCACAAATAATACTGTTATAACATGCTTTAAACTATTGTTTCCATATTATAGATTTTGTTGACATGTCATCACGCCAAATATTAACTAAATACACATTTCATGTTAGCAAAATATATTTAGAAGATTTACAAACATTACAGTAGTATATCTAGAACATTAGGCTAGACACAGTGGCGAACTAGTTCGTCTGTGTCACATCAGCTTTCTCTCTCCGACGACCTAGTTGCCACAGTGGTGACCTGAGATTTTTTTTTTATTTTTTTATTTTTTTTAATTCAAATATTTTTAAAAACAAAATTAAACTTCATTAATAAAAATACTTAACATTACAACAATAATTAAAAACTTAAACTAATAAAACGTAGACGTTACAATACTTATTAAAAACTGCAACTTAATAATCTAAGTTGTAACGTTCTTTGATTGCTGCCTTAAGTTGTTGAAGTTCTTGTAGTTGTCGTGTGGGCATATTTGTGTCGAGGGGTGTGCTATAGAAAATTAAATCTTGTGTCCGGTTTGATTGTGCTGCCAATGCAAGCTGCTGACGTTGGAGCTCAAGTTTCTCCCTTTTGAACTCCTCGGCTCGCCTTGCCCTTGCCTCTGCAAGCTCCATCTCTTTTTGCTTCAACTGTATGTATTCCTCTTCCATATTCTTGTTTTTTTCCTTACTTGAACTTTTGAACTTGAAAAAGTTCTTGGCCATATTAGTAACAAATGATGTTGGTGGCTCGTGTGCTTTCTTCTTGGCTGCGTCATGACATTTTGGTCGTGATTCTCGAGTCTCTTCTTCTTCAGAATCATCCACGTCTTGGGGATGAAAAGGACCTTTTGTTGACCCCGAGGTGGTTTCCAAAGTCCTGGATTTCTTCCGACTAGTCGTGGTGAAAGCAGGCATCTCAACAGTTTTCCAAGCAGAATTTCCTCTTAAAACTTTCCAACACTCCTTCAATGTAAACTCATGCTTGTGAAGCACATGGTATTCGTTACAAGCCTTTTCATAGTCGTCTTCGTCATTCTCACCGCTTCCGTGATTATCCTTGATATTATCCATAATTGCACAAAAGAAACCAACCCTAGAACGAATCCTACCTTTCCATTTGGTCGTTATGGAGTCGTAGGTTCTTGTTGAACCAGTTTCATTTTCAAAGTACGCTATCACCTCCTCCCAAAACCCACTCCGGTTGATAGCGTTCCCTCTTTCCGAATTTTCTGACACATGTATCCAAGCTCTACAAAGCGCGACCTCTTCCGCTTTTGTCCATAGTTTGACCTTTTCGGTTGCAACATTCTTGCCCCTCTCCTTTGTAGCCCGTTTTGAACCCTTCTTTGATTTGACGGGTGACGTCTCTTCGACATCGTCTTCAATACGAATAGAACCGTGGTATGAACCGTGCCCCGAACCTTGTTCCATCGAAGCATCTTGAGTCGGGTATTGTTGAGACGTGTAGCATTGAGCAGGAGGGAATTCCATAAAATGCTCAAAATCCATATCAAGATTAACAGCATGAAGCGGTGAAAACGATTGATTAGGTTGGGAAGATTGGGAGAAATCCATGTTAGGATGATATGACAACCCGCTTGGTGCTTGGTTTTGATTGATACTCGGATGACCCGGTGGGAAATATGGACGATTGACGTAAAATGTGTTTTGATTGTGGTTGGGTTGTGGTAGTCGTGTTTCATAATCAAAACCGGGTGCTTGAAAACGAATACTCCGATTTTGTGGTGGTGTTAAACCGGTTAATTGAAATGGTGGATCCGGTGAGAAATTCAAGTTCGGGGAATTTTGGGGAAGTCGGGATCGTCGGTTTTTTGAGTTGGGAGTTTTTCTTTGTGACATGATGAATATTGAAGAGAAGTTGTTTGAATTGTGTTTGAAATTGTGTGTTTAAAAATGTGTTTGAGGTTGGTATTTATAATGTTGTAAAAGTGGTAAAGTTTTGGAAAAGTGGTTAAGTTTGGGCTTGTGAGACTCGATTGTGTGCTCAACCGAATACTCTCTTCTTCTCTCCTCAACCGACGACAACCCAAGTACCCACAGTGGGTCGACCTTGCTCGACCGATGCCTTCAACCGACCTCAACCTTAGCCATTGTAGCTAGCCTTACTACTTAGATGGAATAAACCAAAAGCAAAAAGAGTAAAATTAACTCCGCCAAATATTAACTGAATACATGTCATGTAAGCTAAATATAATTGTTAAACTTTTAGATATTACAATGTATAGTTGGAGTAAAGAATATCCTTTACCGACAGGTAACTAATAATCTAATATAACAATGTTAAAGACTTGCTAAGCTCACCAGCTTCGCTCACCAGAAGAGCCTGACTCTCTATTAGTCAAGCGCTAGTGCCCAACCGGGCTTTGAAGTAATAGGGAAAGGGAAAAAAAGAAAGATGGTACGATACACATATTGTGAACAGTCAAAGCGAAGGATGGGGTCTAGTTAAATACGATATGGGGAGATATGGGATATAGCTAATGTCGATAAGGAAGGGAGGGAAGGAGCAAGTGGCCTGTCAGATCAAAAAAGTAGAGCATAGTCCATCTACTTTATATAATCTCATGAAAAAATAAAACTGTAGTAAAACCTTATTTGTACCCCCATCACATTATATCTTGACTCTTTACTGGACCGGATTCATTTCATTTCTTCATAAACCTTAATAACCTTACCCTTTGTCGACATATAACCTGTCAATAGATAATAATCCAACTTTTCTTTTAATCTCGAGGAAAAAAACTACTCCATAGTAAAAACCTTATTTGACCTCCAGTTAAGAACCTTACCACACTATATCTTTACTGTTTACGAAAACCGATTCAAGGATTTGGCGAATCTTCCTATTGACGAGCTAATCAACAACGTTAAGGTATACGAAATGGTCATAGAAAATGATAAAGTCGTCTATAAGGATAAGAAAGAAAAAGTTAAGTCGTTAGCGCTCAAAGCTAAAGTCACTAGGGGATCAAACTAGTGATAATGGTGAAAGTCAAGATGGAAGTGAAGAAGATGACGAAGACGATGAAGAGTTCAACATAATGGCTAGTAACTTTAGAAAGTTCTTTAGAAGAGGAGATAAGTTTAGGCGTGAAAATCGCTTTGTTAATGGTGGTAATAAGTTTGGAAGAGGTCGTGGTTATAAAAATAGGGGAGTCGGAAGCTCAAGACAAGAATGAAATTGTTGTAATTGTGGTGACAATAGTCACTTCATAAGTGATTGACCGAAACCTAAGGACAACAAGACATTCGTAGGAGGAGCATGGAGTGATAGCGAGGGTGGTGATCAACCGAAAAAAGACGCTACATGTCTCATGGCGATCGGTTCGCAAAAGGTATCTCTCAACCCATCTATTTCAAATAATGTTTTAAATATTCATGAATTGCAAAAAAAGAATGAGGAACTGTTGAAAGTTAACACGGAATTTACTAAACCGTTTAAACAATTCTCAAAGAAAAACGCTCGCTTGAACTAAAGCAAGCTAAACTTAATACTAAAATGTATGAACTCGAACGTGAAGTAAAAAGGTTTGTTAAATCCAAAGAGGCTATTATACCATGTAAAAGATGTGAGGCTCTCACACTTCAGGTTAACTCTTTGAATGACAATGTGTCTAAACTTCAAAAAGAGGCATTAAGATTTGCTAAATTCAAAAAGAATAGTAATGTTTTAGATGACATGTTAAGTCATCAAAAATTGTCCCAAAATAAGGAAGGTCGTTGATTCTCAAAAGATAAGAAAACCATTTTCAAGTTTCTAAGCAAACCAATAATGTTTGTTAAGGAAAGTCAAAACGCGAAGCCGGATAACACCGTACCTGGCGTGCCAGGAACAGTCCCGACTCCATTGATTTATCAAATGTTAAATCAAAACCCGTAGTTCCTCATACTTGTTTTGAAAATACTCGAGGTATTCAAACATTCATTACAACAAGTGAAACCTCGAAATAATGGTAAAATAAATTTTTTGAGATCGTCTAATTTCTTTGGAAGTCCATTTTGCATAACCCTCTCGACTTCCTCTTCCTCAACAAACTTTTTGTTCAATTGAATTCTTTCCATGACCACCCCATACAACATCTTCTTATAGGTGGTGTCCCTCTCCAAAACATGGAGTATAGGTCTATCTTCTTGTAGTTTGTGGAAATTTCTAAACTAATTATTCATGCACAAATTAAATACTCCTTTAGCGCTAAACTAATTATTCGCTCTCTATTTTGTTTTGTACTAGTATAATTATTTACTTTTAGATTAAAACTAATTCAAATATTTCTAAACAATAAGACAATGTGTAGCAAAGAAGGTGATGAAGTTCATTCACCATCTATGTGAGGCTCTCGCAATTCATGTTGACTCTTTGAGTGACAATGTGTCTAAACCTCAACAAGAGACATTAAGTTTTGCTAAATTCAAAAAGAGTAGTAATATTTTGGATGACATGTTAAGTCATCAAAATTGTCTCAAAATAAAGAATGTCTTAGATTTTCAAAAGATAAGAAAACCACTTTCGAGTTTCTAAGAAAACCAATAATGTTTGTTAATGAAAATCAAACCGCGAATCCGTATAACACCGTATCTAGCGTGCCAGGAACAGTCCCGACTCCGTTGATTTATCGAATGTTAAATCTAAATCTCTAGTTCCTCATACTTGTTTTGCAAATACTTGAGGTATTCAAACATCCATTACAACAAGTGAAACCCTGAAATAATGGTAAAATAAATTTTTGGGATCGTCTAATTTATTTGGAAGTCCATTTTGCATAAGCCTCTCGACTTCCTTCCTTAACGACCTTCTTGTCCAATTGAATTCTTTCCATGACCACCCCATCCAACATCATCTTATAGGTGGTATACCTCTCCAAAACATGAAGTATAGTTCTATATTCTTGTAGTTTGTGGAATTTTCTAAACTAATTATTCATGCACAAATTAAATAGCCCCTTATGATAAACTAATTATTCATTTTCTATTTTGTTTTTTACTTGTATAATTATTTACTTTTAGATTACAACTAATTCAAATATTTCTAAACAATAAGACAATGTGTAGCGAAGAAGGTGGTGAAGTTCATTCACCACCTCACCACTACATCGTCCCTCTTTCCGGCCACATTTACTCTCTTTACAATAACTAACTGCTCATAAACGGATGAGGTTTTATTGTTCATGTTATCCGAGAAGGGTGAGTTTTTAACTAAGATGTAGAAGGCCTAATCAAGATATCCCCATGATCATTTCCGAGATTTCCCTAGACACCCCAAAATGTGTATCTTGTGGAGTTTGAACCATTTTCCACTAACCAGTAATCATTTACTTAGGGGGGAGGGAGTGGTGATCAGGTAGGGGATCGGGTACCCTAACCCGATCGGTAACACCACCCCATGTTACTCGGGTAGGCGATTTTGGGTACTAAATCGGGTTCCAAGCCCGATCGGTGAAGGTGAGTATTTTGAATATTTTGGAACGTTGGGGACTAGCCGTTGGCTAGTTATACATTAAATTAAAAAAAAAAATCCTTTTAAAACCAAATATCACAAACTCATTTTTTCACATAAAAAACACACACTAATCTCTCAAAAACACAAAACCATGGATCCAAGAAGAGGTAAAAAAACTTCCACCTCGCGTCAAGGTCGGTCTCAACCCATTCAACCGCAACCACAACAAACTCCGTTTCCAAAAACGTGAACTTGCGGCGAAACACGGATGAGCTTGCAATTTTTAAGTTGTAGTTTCAAAATTTTTTTTTATTTCAACTTATGTAATGTTTTTTTTAAGTTGTAGTTTCAATTTTTAAGTTGTAGTTTTTTTAAGTATTATGTAATGTTTTTATTTTTAATGAAATGATATGTTTTTATTTTAATATTGTATGTGATTTTATGTATTAAAAAAAAAAAAAAAAAAAAAAAAAATTCGGGTACTAGGGTACCACTCCCTCCACTTATGGTAGTGTTAGGGTAAAATTGGGTAGTTTTGAGTTGTAGAGTTTTTATTGGATAGAGGTGATGTGACAATTCGAGTACTAGGATACCACTCCCTCCCCTCTTATATCTAGCTAAACATAACTACACATCCAACTAAACATAAATACACACGCAAAGTAAATATCGAAGTCAGCGGTGACATGCGTCTCTTTTTTCTTCTTGCTCCACGTATGGTCACCCAGGGGCCGTACAAACTACTGCGCGTGGTGGTAGTCACCATTAAATGAGTCTATATATAACATTTTATATATGAACACTATAAATAATTGTACTTTTCCAAAGTTGTAGTTCACTTTCATAATTATTTTTTGTTTACTTTCGGATAATGAGATTATATTTTTACTTTTGTTATAGTATATACTAGATTACTAGGCTCATAAAATAAAGTTCATTAAGAATTTTACTAAATCAAATGTTTTTAAATGTCAACGAGATATGATAAGAGGGTGCGTTAGTTTCGTTGAAGGTTTGGAATAAGATTTAGGTTGGTATAGGATTGAAACAAAATGATATGAGATAAAAGATATGATAATTTAAAATTTTGTTCGGTTAAAAATTAAGATGGGAATCACGAATAAAATTTAATGTTGTTTTGTAGTTACAATATTAGTTCGTATATAAGAGTTGTTAAAATATATAACCCGATATCTCTTTGTGTTCTCTTTGTGCTTTATGTTTAAGGTATTGGACCAAGCCCAAGTTGTATCTCAGCCCATCTTCTCAAGTCTCAAGCCCATGTGGAAAAGCCTTTATCTCAGCCCTGCTTTCTCTTGTGTCCGTTGGGAAGTTCCAGTATATAAGAGTCTCTTATCTCTTCTTCTAGGGTTAGAGGAGCGTATTGGTTTTTTAGAGCCGCTACAAAAATATCTCTCTCTCATTTGTACAGATCTTGAGACTTTGTCTCAAGATCATATCTATCCTTTTATTGTTGTCTTATATCTTGTAAAACTATTATCAAGTTATATAATAGGATCATACCAGAGTAGCTGTGGTGATCTTTTATGGTTGTTATTATTCCGCTGTTGAACTTTGATTTGGTTAAGTTATATAAAGGCGTTTTGTGTCTGCATATCATGTTTTTCTACATGGTATCAGAGCAAAGGTTGGTTTAAAAGAAAAAAGGGTTTCGATATTTCTAGGATCCTAGATCTGGTGGTTATCGTTGATTGGTGTTGGTATCCTATTTTTGTAAAAAAATTGGATTTGGTTGTTCGTGGCTTGGAGGTTCTGTTGCCTCCTAGACTAAGTGAATCTAGGAGAAACAGTTCGATTGTGTTGCGGGATTTGCTCTATAACACCTCTTATCTCTATCTTTTATTTATGTCATTTACTTTTCTTGTTTAGAATGCTGGAGGATAGGTTGAGGGAATTTTGAGAAGTTTGATTGGCTGGCTGGAGATTGATTGTTATTTGAGGAGCTATAAGGTGTTGTTGGTTTTCTTTATTTATTCTTGTTTGTGTGTTTGATTTTTTGTTACTATGTCTGAACATGGTGATTCTGAAAATGAGAGTGTCAGTGATCCTGTCACTCTTATTGGTAAGCTTGATGTTAGTAATCCTTTACATTTGCACCCTAATGATTCTGCTGTGCTCACTGTTATCTCTGTCAAACTTAGAGGGACTGAAAATTATCAAGTTTTGGCTAATGCTATGCTTCTTGCCTTAGAGGGTAAAAATAAAATTGGTTTTATTGATGGCACTTGTAAAAGGTCTATTACTGATGAGGTTTTGGCGAAGCAATGGGATAGAGTTAATGCTGTTGTTTTAGGCTGGATTTTGAATTCTATCTCTGAGGAGTTATTCATTGGCCAAATTTTCTCAAAAAAGGCTAAACATGTTTGGAATGAGTTAAAGGAAACCTATCATAAAGTTGATGGTTCTGTGATATTCAACTTGCATCATAAAATTAGTACTTTGAAACAAAATGGCTCTAATCTGTCTGACTATTATCATAAGTTGAATGCTTTGTGGAAACAGTATGATGCCATGGTTGAGTTGCCTAATTGTGTGTGCACTGCCTCTAATGAATTTAAAAAACATAATCAACTGCTGAAACTTATGCAATTTCTGATGGGTCTTGATGAGTCTTACATGAGTATTAGGAGTTCTATTTTATCTAGAGAGACCTTACCTGATGTCAAAGGGGCTTATGCCATTATCTCTAGTGAGGAATCTCACAGAGTGGCATCTGGAACTAACTCTGGTGCCTCTCAAAGGGGTCAGACCTCTGCATTTTTAGCCAGTGGTCCTGCTAGAAATAACTTTCAAAGAAATCAGAACTCCTATACTGATGCTAGACATAACTCTGCTGCTTTCAGACCCAATTCCAACACTGGGTACAAACCTAGTGGCCCTAATGTGATAAGACCTAATGTGCCTACTAACTCTGAAGTTGTGTGTAAGCATTGTGGTTATGTTGGTCATACTATAGACAGATGCTTTAAAATCATAGGATATCCTGCTGATTTTGGAAAAAAGAAAGGGGGACAAGGTGGTAAGGGTAAAAATGTTGCATACAACTCTGTTGGGTCCTCTGGGTCTGATAGTCCCTCTGGATCCTCAGGGTTCACTGATGAGCAACTTGCCACTTTACTCTCCCTTATTAAGGAGAACAAAATGTCTGAGAAAAATGTCCAAGCCAACATGGCAGGTACTTACTTTAATTCTAGCAAACTGTTCAATGATAATTTTGATAAATTTTTCTGTTCCAGTTCTAGTTCTATGACAAAAATGAATTATGTTGGTAAGGTTGTAGACTCTGGTGCTAATCAGCACATGACCAATAGTGAGAAAGAGTTAGAAATATATCTCATCTTAATATCAAAGTTTCTCACCCAAATGGCACTAATGCCATCATCTCTAAAATTGGAAACCTTAGACTTGGAAATGGTCTTGTCCTGGTTGATGTGCTTGTCATTCCTGATTATTGTGTGACCTTGATTTCTGTTCATAAACTTGCTAAAGATAATAAGATCTTAGTTGTGTTTGATGAAAGTAAATGTTTCTTTGTGAATCAGGATTTGAATCTGAAAAACATTCTGGGGATTGGTAAACAATGTGGTGGTTTATACTATTTAGATACTGAAGGTACTAAATGTGATAATATTAATATTGAGTACAAGTGTTCTTTGTCTGTTTATGACTGGCACTGTAGACTTGGCCACCCTGCTCTTGATGTTCTAAAAAATTATTTGAAAATTGGAAAAAATGATAAATATGAGGTTTGTAAAATCTGTCAAAGAGCTAAACAGAATAGGGAACCCTTCCCTTTAAGTGACCATAGATCTAAAATGCTTGGTGATATAGTTCATCTTGATCTGTGGGGACCATATAAGGTGGTCAGTCACTCTGGCCATAGATATTTTCTTACCATAGTTGATGATTATACTAGAGCTGTGTGGGTGTATCTTATTAAATCCAAGGATGAAGTTTTTGAGTCTATTAAAATCTTTTACAATTTGATTAAAAATCAGTTCAAAAAGACTGTTAAAGTGTTTAGAAGTGACAATGGAACTGAATTTCAAAATCAAACCTTTAACAAGTTTTGTGATAACATGGGGATTACAAATCAAACTTCTGTTGCTTACACCCCACAGCAAAATGGGGTGGTTGAAAGGAAACATAGACATCTCTTGAATGTGGCCAGATGTCTTATGTTTCAGGGGGGGAATACCCTTAAGATTTTGGAATGAATGTGTGCTAACTGCTACTTATCTTATTAACAGATTACCATCTTCTGTGCTAAATGGAAAATCCCCTTACCATATGATATATAATTGCTGTCCTAATCTCTCTCATATCAGAATGTTTGGTTGTCTTTGTTTTGCTACTATTCTTAATAGTCATGATAAGCTTACCAGCAGATCTGAAAAATGTGTTATGATGGGTTATTCTAGTTCTCAAAAAGGATACAGGCTCTATAGTCTTGATAGATTTCAATTTTTTGTCTCTAGAGATGTTAAATTCTTTGAGTCCATATTTCCTTTTAAGGAATCTATATCAAATGGTATTAAGAATAAGCATATTGAATCTGATGTCTTTCATGAAAATAACCTGTTGAATTTCTTTGATCTAAATAACCCTGAGCTTCCTAATGATGATGAGAGAGATGTATCTAGACATAATAGTGACCATGAGTCACTAAGTGAAGGTAGCCCCTCTACAACTCTTGGCGACAATGTGCACACTGGTGATTCCCCAACTGGATCATCCAGTGATAACATTGATGCCAGATTGCATGATGTTGAGGCAGCTACACTTGATGAAAAATCTTCTTCTGAAGGAAATGTTGATCCCAACATAAATGCTCAGGGTACTCAAACCTTAAGAAGATCTTCTAGAACTTCTGTTTTTCCAAAAAACTATAATGACTTTGTTGTTAAAACTAATGTCAAATATGGGATTGAAAAATATGTTGGGTACTCTAACTTAAATGGTGAAAACTTGTGTTTTGTGACTCAACTGAACAAGAACTGTGAACCTGATACGCTTACGCAGCGCGTTCGGGGTTAAAGGAACTTCCTTTTCGTCGAGCAAGTTTTTCAACACCCTAGGCAGTGAACCTAATCGTTGTAGTGTAGTATTAGGGTAAGCCACGGGTATTGATATCGTTCTCTAGGGGAATAGGAATGCTAGTGAGAAGTTACTACGCTAAGGTTGAGGTTGAGGAAGATTATTTTTTATCTTTTTTATGTTTTTTTAGGAAATTGAAAGGTACGAATCTCGAGTATTGGATTTGGGGGGTTGGTATTTCTACCGATTACTCTACTATTATCTAATTATCTAAACTAAGGTGGTGGTAGTCTATGTCTAATTAATGTGTGCTCGTATGATAGTTTAAAGATGTGTTTACTTAGGTTTTACTACTCCTTAATTATCTCCTATTGATGGTTGAGTTGTCACGTCTTATTCTTAGTTGCGTTGTGTGTCTAAGGTTGTAGGGTATGCGTTTCTCCCTAACTCTTTGAACTTACCAAAGGGTCTCGTCTACAAAACCCACTAGGGATAATAAACTCTTACTCTAAGGCACTCTTTGGATGGTTTAGCTTACAACTACTCAGGTAATTATATTCTAAGGTTCACAAAGATGAATCAAGCATTAAGTACACAACGAATGACCTATCGCATTACTAGATCATTAACCAACTAAGATAAGAAACAACCAATCAATATTCAATAATTAAGTTTCATATTCCCTAAGCAAACACACAAATAAATTAGCCGGACATGAAGAACATGCAAGCATACACACAAATAATCAAAGACATAATTGAATTGATGAAGTAAATACTTATCTTGATATAAGATAGGGTTTGAAACCCTAAAATACTGTACATGACACCCTTGGTTCGGTTTTAGGTTTTTACTCCACAAAAAGACTCTCCTAAAACTGAAAAATTCGGATTCTATATATAATATTACATATGCGACGGCGTCACCTTATGTTTTGTGACGCCGTCGTGTCGCCGTCCTTAGGGTTTCGTCTTGGCCACGTTAATCTTGCGACGGCGTCACCTTATGTCTGTGACGCCGTCCTCTTCAGCTTCTGACGTCGTCTGGATTGAATCTAGGCCGTCTGAGTAGCAACGGCCTATTCTTTTAAAGCCCGACGTCGTCACTTGAAAATAGAGTTTTTGGCTTCTGTATCGTCACAAAAATCCTCCGACGGCGTCGCAATTAACACCTGACGCCGTCGCCTTCTGTTTTCAGCAGCTTTGAGTGTCTCGATTCTGACTTTGGCCATTTTCTTCGTATATTCGCGCATTTTCGTCCAAATAAGTGTCATTCCAGCATTTTGCCTTCAAGAGACCTAAAAAGTGAAAAGGAACGATATTAAGCAATAACGGATACAAAAGTGATCAAATAAGGACTTAAACGACCCTTCAAAATGGTACCTTTTAAAACCTTATCAAATATCCCTACACTTGTTATTTGCTTGTCTTCAAGCAAATGTGCTTTTAGCCAATTAATTTATAAGTTAGGGGTCATGAAGCATTGATTTAAAACGGTCCACAACACATATAAGCCCCGCAAAAGTCATAACAAGCACGGAAATTACATACTAGCACCTCACATGGGGTGTTTGGATACTCACATCTCTTTCGGGTGTATATGTGAAATATAACAAATAGGAAATGGAAGATAAACACTCATTAACCGGTCCTAGTACATAGATTACCATAGGCTTGAGAATAGATCAAACCTCCATCGCTTTGGCGTAAGCACCTAGGAAAGACTATCAAAGAGGTCTTTTAAAGGGTTGTAATGTTAGGCTTACGGTAGGGAAACAAGGGTTTGGTGGGATAGGCTATTTAGTGGTGGCAAGTCAAAAATCTCTATGTTAAATGCATACGAAGAATGGCGTTGCTAAGCCAAGACTCGACACTCTAAAACTCTAGGTAACGGAAACAAACAAACATAAATTTAAAGGATAGATGTAGGATGGTAGCCCGTATGTTTTTTTTTTTTTTTTTTTTTTTTTTTTTTTTTTTTTTTTCATACACTTTTACTCTACCATCCTCTACGGTAACATCAAAATGATAGGGATTTATAGGCACATCCCTACACTTGAGTTTTTATTACTCTAACACTAATTTGACCCGAATTGAAAATATCAAAACACTTGGGGTACATTATTATGCAAACAAAGGGAATTTGAATTTAACGTTCCCTTCCCGTCATTTCATAAACTTTAACTTTTCCCATGAATCCCAATCGTCCCAAAACTGTATACAAAGGATATGACTCGACTTAGCAACTCATGCAAGCAACCAGATAATTGAACTAAGGGTTTAGGGTGATAACAAAAATTTGCACTAAAAGTGAGTGCATAAGGGGTAGGCTAAGGCGATTTGGGTGTATATTTGGGGGTGGGGTGTAAACAATGCTCTTCATTGATATTCCGGAAAAAACGAAACATCACGAGAACCGCGAAAAGGATAGGCTCTGAGGGGTTAACTAGGGGTATCGTGTACTAAAGATGAGTACAACGCAAAGGGTGTGGGGGAATTACTCAACCGATGTGAAAGAAGTAATTATATTACGGGTATCAAACAAGGGTTATCCTAATGCCTCTTATCATTTAGTTATTCCTAACTACACAAGTGTAGTCTCACTTGCGATCTCGGAATGCATCACAAAACAAGTTCTAGAATCTAATATACTACCGGTTCACACTCTAAGCATTAAAGATGAATGCTTTAATTCCTACTAATCTAAGGGCGATCCTCACATTTTGGGTGGAATTTAGGTGGTAAAGGGTTTTTTGTGCTAGTCATATAACTTCCTATCCGTGAGACGCTTTTGTTAAGACTAATGGCCCACTCCTATATGTCATGAAAAATTTTAAATTTGGTGCCAAAATTACCCTAACCGACATTTTCTCATGGTTTATTACGCAAATGCATTTAGACAAAGCAAATAATCAAGGATAAGCATAGTTTCAAAGTTCCCGTTTTATTTTCCCTCCCTACACTTAAACTGAACATTGTCCCCAATGTTCCCCGAAAGTATCAAAGTTATGATAAAAGAAGGTAATCAAAAACAAAAGAAACTAATACTCCCCTGATTAGCTCGGTAGGATCCGTGTAAAGTGGTGGTTAAATCCTTTCCAAGAAGAATTATTGCGTGAAAAGCTCCTCCAATCTTGTGTAACTTCTTCTTGACAAACTAAACCTGCACACTTGAACAAAACAAACTAAACCTTCACGTAAAATCGGCGGTAATAATATATATAAGACTCGATTTAAACTAGGATATAATGCTTGTGGAATGGATGTTTACAAAATTTCTAAGAAAATTAAGACCTGGGAAATTCCAAAAATTTATAAGTAGCTCAGCAAACGAGAAAAAGTGATCTGATGTTTTTACTCCTTCCTGATGCTGTCAGGTTGCAATCCTGATGCCGTCAGGTTATCCTGACAAAAACTGTTCTGCGATTTTCTGAAAAAATTCTGGAAAATTTACATCTTTAGAATCTGGAAAAATTTCTGCAAAAACATCCATTATGACTCGATACAAGCATTTGACTCTAACAAACAAACATATATATCTTTTAGTTAATTGTTATTATCATGTTTACGTTTCTTTTGAAAACGTGTGTAATCCTCCCTACACTTATCCCTTATGTAAAATACCTTTATATGCAATTAAGACAAGGTTAAAAACAAAATAAAGCATTTTTACAAATTTAAACATGAGGATAAACAATTAATAAAAGATATATGACACTAACAAGCAAACAATTAAGCATGGGTTGCCTCCCACGAAGCGCTTTTCTTTATTTAAGAGTCTTGTAGCTAGACTCGTAGTCGTACTCCTACGTACCGATATAAGTAAGTCTATCCTCAACAATGTCGTAAGGATCAAACTTATCATTCAAGTTCCTAGTAGTACGTTCGGTTAAATATGTCTTTTCAAACTTCTCACCATCGGGATCATAATTTGTATCCTAATGTGCCACTCTCCATTACCATCACTAGGCGGTCTATCCCAATTCCATTTGTATTCAGATTTCTCAACTTTCCACTTATTCATGACAAGGTTAACGGGCAAGCTTCCTAGGAACTCAGTCATCTTCCTAAATACTAAGGCGTCCTCGAACGGGTTCACTTCCATATCCCTAGCCATTTCTTTTTCTTGGAAAGTTGATTTACTAGTGAAGGCTTTATCTAGATAAAAAGGTCTTTGGGGGCCTATGAGGTTCCTATCAATCCAAGGTCCATATCTAGAAGGCTCTCTATCCAACCAAATCTCTTGTGGGATTTCCTCATCCTTGTAGTACGTATGCTTTTTGACATCGTAAACTGATCTAGCACTCCCCTCTCCTACCACTATCTTGGACATCTTACAATCGATGATGGCACTAGCAGTAGCTAAAAATCCTCTTCCTACTAGTAATGGGCATGTCGGGTCCTTATTCATGTCTAGCACATGAAAGTCGGCCAAAAGAGTCAACTCTCCTACGTGTACTACCATGTCCTTTATTATTCCTACCGGACGTGCCACACTACCGTCCGCTAGACCTAAGATGGTTTCCGTTGGTTCTATTTTACCTAAGTTAAGGCTTCTATGGAGGGACAACAGAACAAGATTGATGCATGACCCTAAGTCGGCTAGAGCGTCGAGTGGTTTGGAAGTTCCAAGCCTACACGGAAGAGTGAATGGCCCGGGATCGTCTAACTTCTTAGGTAAGTTGTTTCGCACAAAAGCGGACCCATGTTTTCCAAGCCTAAGTTCTAACTCATATTTTTATTTCAAAGCATTATAATAAGGTGCATGAGCTAAGACTTCAAGAATCGGTTTTTCTTGATAGAGTTCCTTGTACTCCTCCTCTAAACTAGGTTTGGATTCTTAGCTGACGGGTTTCTCAAGAGGGGGTTCTACCAATGGTGCCGGGCCTTGGTACCTCTTGGATGGCTTGGAACCCTTTTTGATAGCATTTACCGAGTGAACCGTCGGGTGTGAGGGGCATGGATGTGCATTCTCCCCTAGTGAACTAGAACATGAAGTCGACGCAATCGAATTCACTTTTGGGTTCTTTACGGTATCACTTGGGAGTGCTCCAACTTCCCGTTCATTGAAGGCTTTTAAGAGGGCATCAAGCTTGTTTGTCATCTCGCTTTGTTTTTGCTTAAAATCGGCTTCAAGCTTATTCAATCGAGTCTCTTGGGATGACAAAAATCTAGATGCGATTGCCTCAATATTAGTGGGGTTCCCGGTATTAAGAGAATTGAACCTAGTGGGTGAACTAGATGAGCTTTGGGGTGTGCTTGAGTTTTGGTTCCACTTAAGGTTAGGGTGATTTCTCCATGAGGGGTTATACGAGTTTCCTAAGTTGTTTTGTTCGGGTTTGAAAGTGTACCACTTCTCTCCCGCTCCGTCGGTACGCATGGAGGCGTAGTCCGCAAAAGCTTGTTCGGGGAGCCTTGTGCAATCACGAGTGTCATGGGGACCACTGCATAACTCACAAGGTAGAGTGATTTGATTCACTTGACTTGAGGACTTAGGATTTTTGTAGGAACTCATGAGGAATTTAACTTGATCTTCAAGTTCGATCATCCTACGGTCGGAAGGTTGTGAGTTGATGAAAGGCAAGGAGATTGCCTTGACGGTTTTAGGTAGCTCACGGGGGTCATCCCAACTTTCGTTGTCGTAGAGGGCAAGATCCTCTATTATACCCCATGATTCTTCCGCGGTGAGATCACTAAGTTTTCCACCGGCCGCTTGGTCAATAGATCGCTTAGTGGGGAAGTTGACATGATCATAAAAGATTTGGACTTGGAGCCAAAGATCAATGCCGTGATGAGGGACTTTATGAAGTAAGTCCTTGAATCGGGTCCATGCTTCGTAGAGAGATTCACCTTGACGTTGTTGGAACATCAAGATGTCATTCCTAAGCTTAGTGGTTCTCCCCGGTGGGAAAAATTGAGCAAGGAAGCGAGAGGTAAGATCATCCCAACTTGAGATGGAGCCGACGGGAAGTCGCTCAAGCCAATTACTAGCTTGGTCCCGTAGAGAAAATTGGAAGAGACGCAGACGCGTGGTCTCCCGAGTAGTAGCATCGAGGTCGATGGAATCGACAATTTTGAGGAAATCCCTCAGATGCTGATTTGGATCTTCGGAACGAAGTCCATGGAATGCACATCCGTTTTGCACCAACCGGATGGTGTCGGATCGCAGGGCTGTAGTTTGGGCTTGGTCGGGAAGCTCAATGGTGTTCCTATAGCCTAGGTGGCTTGGTCTTGAGTATTCACCAAGAGTACGGGCTCTTGGCGGGTCATTTGGTGGTGGGTTGATGAGTGGTGGTTGGTTATCATCTTCCATGATGAAAAGTGATGGGTGTTACGAACAAAGGTCACGAAGAAGGGGGATAGACTAAGAGAAAGCTAAAAATGAGAAAAATTTACTTGATAGGAATCAAGCAAAGAAACCTAAACGAGGTGGACTACTAACTAGCTATTCTATTCCCCGGCAACGGCGCCAAAAACTTGATACGCTTACGCAGCGCGTTCGGGGTCAAAGGAACTTCCTTTTCGTCGAGCAAGTTTTTCAACACCCTAGGCAGTGAACCTAATCGTTGTAGTGTAGTATTAGGGTAAGCCACGGGTATTGATATCGTTCTCTAGGGGAATAGGAATGCTAGTGAGAAGTTACTACGCTAAGGTTGAGGTTGAGGAAGATTATTTTTTATCTTTTTTATTTTTTTGTAAGAAATTGAAAGGTACGAATCTCGTGTATTGGATTTGGGGGGTTGGTATTTCTACCGATTACTCTACTATTATCTAATTATCTAAACTAAGGTGGTGGTAGTCTATGTCTAATTAATGTGTGCTCGTATGATAGTTTAAATATGTGTTTACTTAGGTTTTACTACTCCTTAATTATCTCCTATTGATGGTTGAGTTGTCACGTCTTATTCTTAGTTGCGTTGTGTGTCTAAGGTTGTAGGGTATGCGTTTCTCCCTAACTCTTTGAACTTACCAAAGGGTCTCGTCTACAAAACCCACTAGGGATAATAAACTCTTACTCTAAGGCACTCTTTGGATGGTTTAGCTTACAACTACTCAGGTAATTATATTCTAAGGTTCACAAAGATGAATCAAGCATTAAGTACACAACGAATGACCTATCGCATTACTAGATCATTAATAAACTAAGATAAGAAACAACCAATCAATATTCAATAATTAAGTTTCATATTCCCTAAGCAAACACACAAATAAATTAGCCGGGCATGGAGAACATGCAAGCATACACACAAATAATCAAAGACATAATTGAATTGATGAAGTAAATACTTATCTTGATGTAAGATAGGGTTTGAAACCCTAAAATACTGTACAAGACACCCTTGGTTCGGTTTTAGGTTTTTACTCCACAAAAAGACTCTCCTAAAACTGAAAAATTTGGATTCTATATATAATATTACATATGCGATGGCGTCACCTTATGTTTTGTGATGCCGTCGTGTCGCCGTCATTAGGGTTTCGTCTTGGTCACGTTAATCTTGCGACGGCGTCACCTTATGTCTGTGACGCCGTCCTCTTCAGCTTCTGACGTCGTCTGGATTGAATCTAGGCCGTCTGAGTAGCAACGGCCTACTCTTTTAAAGCCCGACGTCGTCACTTGAAAATAGAGTTTTTGGCTTCTGTATCATCACAAAAATCCTCCAACGGCGTCGCAATTAACACCTGACGCCGTCGCCTTCTGTTTTCAGCAGCTTTGAGTGTCTCGATTCTGACTTTGGCCATTTTCTTTGTATATTCGCGCCTTTTCGTCCAAATAAGTTCCATTCCAGCATTTTGCCTTCAAGAGACCTAAAAAGTGAAAAGGAATGATATTAAGCAATAACGGATACAAAAGTGATCAAATAAGGACTTAAACGACCCCTCAAAATGGTACCTTTTAAAACCTTATCAGAACCCAAGTCCTTCTTTGAAGCATCTCAAAACCCCTTATGGGTTGATGCTATAAACTTAGAGATTGCTGCTTTACTTGAAAATGATACTTGGGATGTAGTTGAATTACCCATAGGCAGAAAAGCCTTGAACTCCAAATGGTTGTGGAAACTAAAATATAAATCCAATGGTGAAATTGAGAGGTACAAGGCTAGACTTGTTGCCATGGGCTGTGCTCAAATGGAAGGGGTTGATTATGAGGAAACATTCTCTCATGTTGTTAAAATGGTTACTGTGAGATGTGTGCTTAATGTTGCTGTTGTGAATTCCTGGCCCATTTTTCAACTAGATATTAATAATGCTTTCTTGTATGGTGAGCTTGATGAAACTGTTTACATGAGACCTCCTCAAGGTTTCTATGTTGATGGTAAGAATCTTGTTTGCAAACTTAAAAAATCTATCTATGGCCTTAAACAGGCCCCTAGACAATGGAATGCTAAACTCACCTCTGTGCTTAGTGAAAATGGATTTAGTCAAAGTAAATCTGATTACTCTTTGTATACTAAATCTGATAATGGTGTGTTTCTTGCTCTCCTTGTTTATGTTGATGACATAATTGTGACTGGAAATAATCTTGGTGAAATTGAGAAATTTAAAATGTTTTTGAAAAGTAAATTCAAGATAAAGGATTTGGGAAAGCTTAAATACTTCCTTGGTATAGTAGTGGTTGATTCTGATAATGGAATTTGCCTGAATCAAAGGAAATATGTGCTTGATTTGTTGTCTGAATATGGTATGCTTGCCTGCAAACCTTCTAAGACTCCTTTAATGTCTAAACTTTCTATATCTAGTATTCCCACTGCTACTGATCCTGCACTTGTGAATATTGTTGATTATCAAAAGCTTATGGGAAAGCTTATTTATTTAACCAATACCAGACCTGATATATCCTATGTTGTGCATTGTCTTAGTCAATTCATGCATTCTCCTTTAACATCTCACCTTAAAATTGCTTTTAAAATTATGAGATACCTTAAAGGAGCTCCCGGTCTTGGCATTCATATTACTAAGAATACTGGTGTGTCTCTTAAAGGATACTCAGATGCTGACTGGGCCAAATGCATTGTCACTAGGAAGTCTGTTACTGGTTATTATGTGTTTATGAATGAGAACCTTATCTCTTGGAAAAGCAAGAAACAAAATACTCTCTCCAAATCTTCTGCTGAGGCTGAGTATAGAGCCCTAGCATCTTTAACCAGTGAGATCATTTGGATTTTGAAAATTCTTAAGGATTTGCAATGTATAAATCTGTTGCCTGTTGATCTCCACTGTGACAGTAATTCAGCTATCAAAATAGCTGCTAACCCTGTTTTTCATGAGAGGACTAAACACCTTGAGATTGATCTCCATTTTGTGAGAGAAAAAATCTTGAATGGTGTTGTTAAAACTGTCAAAGTAGATTCAGCAAATCAAATTGCTGATATCTTTACCAAAGGGTTAGGCATTTCTCAGCATCATTGTCTGGTAAAAAAACTTGGAATGATTGACCTCTTTGGGATATCGGATTAAGGGGGGATGTTAAAATATATAACCCGATATCTCTTTGTGCTTTATGTTTCAGGTATTGGACCAAGCCCAAGCTGTATCTCAGCCCATCTTCTCAAGTCTCAAGCCCATGTGGAAAAGCCTTTATCTCAGCCCTGCTTTCTCTTGTGTCCGTTGGGAAGTCCCAGTATATAAGAGTCTCTTATCTCTTCATCTAGGGTTAGAGGAGCGTATTGGTTTTTTTAGAGCCGCTACAAAAATATCTCTCTCTCATTTGTACAGATCTTGAGACTTTGTCTCAAGATCATATCTATCCTTTTATTGTTGTCTTATATCTTGTAAAACTATTATTATGTTAGATAATAGGATCATACCAGAGTAGCTGTGGTGATCTTTTATGGTTGTTATTATTCCGCTGTTGAACTTTGATTTGGTTAAGTTATATAAAGGCGTTTTGTTTCTGCATATCATGTTTTTCTACAAGAGTAAACCTACTTAATGAATATAAAAAAAAATAGACACATGAGTGTAATACTGTCACTAGCTATGAAGAAAACCCACTAGTCTCATATGGATTCGTGAAACAAAAAACAAATGTCATAACACTATCATTTCATCCCTTGAAAGTTGAAACCAAAATGTATCTACCAAACACACCCTGAGTATGTTTGGCAATTATACAAAGATGACTTAAGAACTAGAGATCGTAAGATCCTACTCGAGATCGTTTTCGGTTTTGCAAAATCGAGATCGTGAGATCGAATAGGAATACTAGGATCCTACTATAATGTCATTTTCTTAATAGTATTTGTTATATTATTCAAATCCACAAATTATTATATATATTATAAACACAAAGTTATATGAATATTTCATGGAAATGTTATCTTAAATTATGAATACGAAATTTTTAAAAGATTAACATGTTGTTTTTTTAATTCTATAAAACATAATCCATAACTTTGTGGTTTTTTAGTTTGCCGTTCAAGAAAAGTAAGATCGGATCGGATTATATCTTAAGATCGTATGGTTAAGATCAAGATCCTATAAGATCTTAAGCTCGCTAAGATCCTAATTAGGATTTAGACCGTTTTTACTTTGTAGTATCGTAAAATCGTAAGATCCTAATATCATGATAGGGATCCTCACAACCATGAGTCTTCAAACGCACCCAAATTATTTGAATGACAAGGATTAAGTGTTTCGGTATTGTTTATGAAGAAATTTATAAATGTTTAGGAGTTATACAACAACCACAAAATGTTTATAACAAACTATCCGCAGTTAATAACGACTCATGTTATTACTCTTTATAAGTTTTACTCGCGCGTACACGAGTTTAAAATTAAATACCCCCGAAATTGTTATTTACTGAAGGGTGAAAGCTAAAGATACGCAACATATTTTTTCAAATAAACAAGTCTACGTAATGTACTTTGTAAATTGTCAAAGATACGCAATATATTTTCAAATAATCTTCGATCTAGCTAATATGATCGGTTAGCAGCAGTTAACTGGACCAAATTCGCGCAGTTAGTCCTACTTGGGTAACGCTCGTTAAATTTTTTTTGGAAAAAACTTTTAAATTTTTTTCCTTAAAATATACTTAAAAAATATTTTTTTAATTTATAATTTTTTAAAAAAATGGCTTAATTTTTTATACACTTTTTTTTACGTTTTTTTTTTAAATCGGAAAAACTTTTTTAAAAATTAGATTTAAAATAAAACGTAATTTTTTTTAAATCGGAAAAACTTTTTATAAAAAAAAAAAAAAAAAAAAAAAAAAAAAAAAAAAAAAATTAAATCGGAAAAAGCTTTTAAAAATATCAGATTCAACAAAAAAAACGTAATTTTTTTTATAAATCGGAATTTTTTTTAATCAAATTAAAAAAAAAACGTTATTTTTTTTTATAAATCGGAAAAAAACTTTTTTAAAATCATATTTAAAAAAAAGTATTTTTTTTTAAATCGGAAAAAAACTTTTTCTTAAATCAGATTTAAAAAAAAATAACGTAAAAAAAGTTTATAAAATAGTTTATCTATTTTTTTTAAAATTATAAATTAAAAAAATTGTATATATTTAAGTAGATTTTAAAAAAAAATTAAATTTTTTTTTTAAAAAATTTAACGAGCGTTACCAAAGTAGAACTAACTGCGCGAATTTGGTCCAGTTTGGGGGACCAAAGGTGTAATTTTTAATAAAAGGTGACCTGGTAACCGATCATATTAGCTAGATCGAAGATTATTTATAAATATATTGCGTATCTTTGACAATTTACAAAGTACATTACGTAGACCTGTTTATTTGAAAAAATATGTTGCGTATCTTTAGCTTTCACCATTAACTGAAATATAAATATCATATGAAGGAATGACCTCACAGGTTATTGTGAGATAAAAATAAATTAATGAGATTGTTCGTATAATAAAGACACATGTAATTCCTCTTTAAAATTTTAAATAAGTATATTCGGAAAAATACTTATCAAAAGTCATTATGTCCTCTTAAACATAATATCAATAGTTAAAGAGCATTGATTCACATTCTTACAATTTCTTCCTACTTATCCTTGACACAATGTCAGTTAAACAAAGTGAAATCCTTCGTCCACAAAAATATATACAAAATATTAATTGACATCAATAAATAATGAAAAATTTATGTGCGCGTTCACAGATATTATAATTATATATGTATATAATATTTTACATAATTTTATAAAAATATCTTATTAGCAACCTCATGTATGCACGGGGTTAAAAACTAGTTAATTAATAGTATAGCAAATCTAGCTAAGGGGGTGTTTGTTTAAGCTTATATAGGTGGCTTATGGTTTATTTGTTTTCGACTTATGATTTATTTGGTTTCGACTTACGTTTTCTAAGCTCACTTTTTGTAGTTTATTTTAAAACTTTTTAGCTAATAATTTTATTATGTCATGATAAGCTTTATATAAAGCGAAAAGTTTCAAAATAAGCCATAAAAAATAAGTTTTTGAAACATTAATCGAAAACCAAATAAACCATAAGTCCGTTAGATAAACTTAAAGAAACACCCCTCAAATTCCAATATTATATTTGGCTAATAACATATAGAGGAGAGACCATTTAACATACCAAAAGTTTTAACATAACAAGGGACAAATCTCAGCCAATTATTTTTCTGTTGAGAAAAAAAATGAGATTAATTCATATTTAAATTAAAAATTCAATTACACCCATCTTTTTTTTAATTAAAAGGGATTAAGCTGCAGAATAGCAAACGAACTTTTTCAAATATACCAATTTGGTACGTGAACTATTTTTTGTTCCACTTAATGTAATGAACTTTCATGTTTTGCGTCGATTTTAGTTGGTTCCGATAAAACAAGTTTGATTGTGCAAATCGACACAAAACATGAAAGTTCATTAAATTAAGTGGAACAAAAAATAGTTCACGTACCAAATCGGTACATTTGAAAAAGTGCGTTTCTATTCTGCAGCTTAATCCTTAATTTAAATATCTCATGAACCGTTAATCGTTAGACAAAATAATACAATCACAATGAGCATTTAATTATCTTTCTATAGACGGACACTTTGATATCTTTCGACAAGCTTTTTTTTGCCTTTTATTCACTTTTTCTTTTCAGTATTGAAATTCTTATAAAATATCATATGTGATTTAACACTAATATTGAAGTTCGAACGTAAACATCCATACTAAATTTGACAGAAGTATTTTTGTCTATAAATAAAAGACTTTTCTTGTTTTTTGTAATAAAAAACACATTCATGGCTTTTCAACTATATATCACTCACTGTTTTCGAATTATAGATTACAGCATTTTATTTATGAAACTTTTATAATCATATGTAGTAAAAATCACATGTGATTAAGATCATGTGTGATAAAAATTACATATGATTTTACGTGTTTTATCCAACTTTGATGAATTAAGTGCGCTAATCTAGAATTCAAAATACAATATGTTATATATGGTTGAAAAAATATGAATGTCTAGTTTTCAAGAAAAAAAAATGTGAAACTTTTAAAATAGGGCAAATTGTCTGAAAAGACATCGAAGTTGCCACATTTTCCTTTTCTGGGCATCAAACTTTTTTTTTCCTAAAGTAGTCCTAAACTTGCCTAATTTTCCTTTTGTAATACAAAAGCACACTAAAGCCATAATTAACCTTCCTAATCACAATTAACGTGTTTTAAGCTGATTTTGTGATTTTTGGGTGTGTTTTGAACATAAGTTGTATCCTTAGGGGGGTCTTGTAAAGGTTTTTACAAACCTTTTATACTTCCCCCCACCCAATCCGAACCCTAAACCATTGCATCAATATTTTCCCCAATCCTTTGTAATTCAAGAACCCTAATTATGAGTAGTTCTTCTTCAGCAAAATTACGTTTAGTTGGAGGTAAGATTGAACGTTTATGTAAGTGTTATCGACAATTGAGAGTCCAAACATCTACCACAAGGACGAATCCAGGAAAGAGATTTGTAAAATGTGCTCAATGTCGCGTCTATGAGTTTCTGGATGAAGACCTTCCTAGTGAATACTACAAGGACTTGGTATATGGGTTCTTTCAAAGGCAGAAAGGTGTTGAAAATGCACCCATGATTGAAGCTCTAGCTTTGGATAAGGCAAGGTTGGAAGAGGAGTTGAAGGCTACAAAGACAAGATTGGAAGAGGAGGTGAAGGCTGGAAAGTCTAAACTGGAATTGTATGATAGGTTGTTTATGATGATGTTAGGAGTGTTATGTTTCATTTGTGTTTGGTTTGGTATGAAACTATCCAACTGATGTAGTTCTTCTTCAGTTGTTAATGTAGTATTTTGAATTGTTAACTCTTAACTTTGGATAATGAATGTCAATGTTTTATTTTGGTAAATGTTTTGAATTGTTAAGTGTTAGTATGGTATGCACACAGATATGATAGTCATATTACATAGGACTGCAACCATAGTCATAGGATTACATAGGACTGCATTACATAGGATTATTCTAGGGCTTACTAAAGCCATACCACTAACATTACAAAATCCATAAAACCACTCATGAGGCTGCTACCATTACCATTACTAACTTGTAGTGGTTCCAAACCACTCATTTCCTAGACCTTGTCCTCTTCCCCTTCCCCTTCCCCTTAGTCTCAGCTTCATTCTTGATAGGCTTGGCAACCCAGTCTTTGATGCCCATCTCAGCACAAGTTGCCATGTTTGGCAATCCCAGAACTTTGGGCCTAGCATCAAAAGCTAGCTTGGCAAGCTGCTTTGAGGTTAGTGGCACCTCCTCATCATCATTTTGTTCAACTTGCCTTGAGCTAGAACCAACTTTCCATTCAATAGGTAGTGGCTCTTCAATGTGCTGCAATGGTGGAAAATAAGATCCCCATGATATTTCTTCAGAACCACCTTGTTCAGTAGTCTCTTCTGTGGTGCTGGAAATGGTTATTATTTATGAAATCAAAAAACATGTTAGTAAATGCATAAAGGAAATGTGCATGAAAGTTGTTAGATTTCCTGGTTTATGGTTATTATTTATGGAAATGGTTATTATTAAGTTGTTACATACCTGGTGGTCGGCTAGAAACAATCCTCTTGCCTGAACTCATGTTTTCAAAAGTTTGTTTAGATACACAGATATGAGTTGAAGATGTGTGGGATATGGTATTGGTTCATTTGATTTTATAACAAGTCTAAAAAACAGTTGGGTTCGGATTCTCATTAAATTTACATTGACTGCAAATAGCCTATGTCTCATTGACTGCAAATAGCCTATGTTCATTGACTGCATAAAAAACAGATTTCATTGACTGCAAATAGCCTATGTTCATTTAATTTACATGACTGCCTTATCAATGTGTTTATAGGCTGCATAAAGAAAGACTGCAAATAGCCTATGGATGACAATGTCAACTTTCTTCATATATATGTCTGCATAAAGGATGACAAGTGCATTTACTGCAAATAGTAATGCCTATAAACAATGTTAAAAACTGCATATTTCATAGTTAAAAACTGCATATTTCATAAGATATAAAAAATTGGAAAGCAATAACAAAACATAGTTAAAAACTGCATATTTCATTAATCTTAGTAGTTTAACAATGACCATCTTTTTACTGCCCTCAAAGGATGTACAAAATGGGCTTGTGCTGAGATGGTCATTACATAAACTTGTAACATAAGTGGCTGCTATCATGAGTGTATCTGTTCTAGCCATATTACATACCAAAATGACCATCAGTTAGTGCCCTCAAAAGATTTACAAAATGGGCTATTGTTTGATGGTCATGACCTATTAACATTAGTTATCTAGACATATTACATACCCAAATTAAGTTATCATAGTTTACATTAGTTGCCCACAAAAGATATACAAAAAGGGCACATGGAATTCCTTGTTGTTCAAGCATCATCTATTTCCAGTGCAGACTCTATAGTGCTGCCCTGGCCATCCAACTGTTTAGCCAACTTAAATTTCATGATTCTTTCACTTGGCCTTCTTACTTTCAGTTTAGTCATCCTTTTTTGCAAATGGTGCTGCTGAGGTTGTTCTTGTACTTGTTCCTGAACTTGTTCTTGAGTCTGATCTAATTCAGCATGCATGTGTTCAACTTGAGTAGTAGTCTATAGTCTAAGGTACCCCGAACATACAGTAAAATCCGTTTGAGAGCCGAGAAGTGAGGCTCCCGTGGGTCATGCATATGAAGGCAAACCTGTTGTACTGCATAGGATATATCAGGTCTAGTAAAAGTGAGATACTGAAGAGAGCCTGCAAGACTCCGATATAAGGTGGGATCAGACACCGGATCACCATCATCACCCCGTTTAGATTCAGTATCAACAGGAGTCCGACTGGGGTTACAACCAGCCATGTGAGCTTGCTCTAAGATAAGAACATCCCTGAAGAGTTACGTGTAACAGATATGCCAAGAAAATAATTTAAGGGTCCCAAATCCGTCATAGAAAACTCTTTATGCAAAGAAGCTATAACCCTGTGTAACAAAATCTCAGAAGACGCTGTAAGGACAATGTCATCAACATACAGTAATAAATAAGCAGTATCAGTCCCATGTTGATAGATAAATAATGATGTGTCACAACGACTATGAGTAAATCCAACCCGGAGAACATAAGCAGCAAAACGCTAAAACCAAGCCCGAGGAGCCTGCTTGAGACCGTAAAGGGATCTCTGGAATAAACAAACATAATCAGGATGTGCAAGATCCCGAAAACAGGAGGCTGATGCATGTAAACAGTCTCGGTCAAGTCACCATGCAAAAATGCATTCTTGACATCAAGTCGATGAACTGGCCAATGTCGAGACAGAGCCAAACTAAGAACCGTTCGTATAGTACCTGGTTTAACAACGGCTAAAAGTCTCATCAACATCTATACCCTCAATCTGAGTACTACCATTCGCGACAAGTCGAGCCTTGTAACGACTCAGGGTACCATCAGCTAGAAACTTGTGGCGAAATAACCACATACAACGAAAAATGTTTGCATCCGTGGGCCGAGGTACAAGAATCCAAGTTTTATTTTTAATAAGTACATTGTGCTCATCTAATATAGCATTTCGCCAATTGAGATCATTAAACGCAACATTATATGATTTTGGTAATAGGGAAAGGGATGACACACAAAGATTTAAACGTTGAGTGGGACGGGTAGTCCCGACACGTGAGCGTGTGACCATGGGATGAATCGAAACGGTGTTTGTGTTAACATTCGTAAGTGGAGGAACCTGGGAAACGGAAACGGGGGTAAGCTGTTGATGAATTGGACTGGTATCAGTTTCATGAGTTGTAAGTGGAATATTGAGATGTGGAGAGGAGGTGGGGGTTTGTGTTTGAGCTGGGGAACGTGGGTTGGTCGTAGGGGAACAGGGCTCATTAGTGGTGTGTTGGTGTGGTAGATCAGTTGGTGAAGTTGTAGTAGATGTGGGTGACAATTTGATTATATTTGAGATGATATTTGATGAGTCGTCCAAAAATTCATAGGAGGGATTTGCATTGGGTGTCATGGAACTAAACGGAAAAACTGTTTCATCGAATGTAACATGCCGGGAAATTATAATTTTGTTTGTGTTTAGGTCCAGGCAGCGGTAACCACGGTGATTAGAGGCATGCCCCAAATATATGCAAGGTGTAGCCTGGGCTCCAAGTTTGTGTTATGTGTCAAGGTGAGGGTAACAAAGACAACCAAAAACACGTAAGAGACTATAATCAGGTTTGGTCCCAAAAAGGCGGGTAAAGGGAATTTCATTTTTAACGGCACGTGATGGTAAAATATTTAATAAGTAAACAGCCATATTGAGGGCTTCAGTCCAATAATTAGGGGGTAGGTGAGCTTGAAACAATAGTGTCCGGATAATGTTATTTATGGTGCGGATCATCCTTTCAGATTTTCCATTTTGTTGAGAAGTGCGTGGACATGAAAAACGAAACTGAATTCCATTATCGGCAAATAATTTATGAAATGCTTGGTTGTCGAATTCGCCACCATGGTCACACTGAAATGACTTGATATCACACTTGAATTGGATTTTAACAAATGAACGGAATAACATGAATTTGGAAAAAACATCGAATTTGTTGACTAAAGGGTAAACCCAGACAAATTGTGAATAATGATCTAGAAATAAAACATAGTATCGAAATCCAGAAAGACTCGGAATTGGGGATGTCCACAAGTCCGAGTGAATAATGTCAAAACAAGATTCAACAATAGTAGATGAACTAACAAATGGAAGTCGCACGTGCTTGCCAAGCTGACATGCATGACAAAGCGCGGGAGATTTTTCCTTATTACATGAAATAGAATTATTCGAAATGACATTTTGTAGCACTTCACTTCCTGGATATTGATGTAGGTTTTACTGACCAGGTTTTAATATTTATAATGTCTCGTTATACCTATGGTATACCCTAATGCACTAACGGGCAGTGTACCCGGTCTTGTGTAGTGTAGTATTCGGTAAAACCGAGGTCGTCCCAAGAGCTATGTGTGTTGGATTAATACTAAGTCTAGGTGTCACAGATTTTAAGATGGTTTTGATATCGATTTAACTAATAAACTATAAAAGCAGAGAAAAGCAAATAAAGGCAAGGGGTGTGATCAAATAGAGGAGAGTGGTGCTAACCTAGTTATTCATCCTAGCTAGTAATGTCTACGTCTAATTACTTCTAATTACTTCAGGTGGGGTCAAAGTAGAGAGGACATCATTTGGTCAATTCACCCTAACCTATCAGCAAAGATGCCACCACTGGAGAAGTCAGGTGTCCCCTCATAAGTACAGTTGTTCCTGGTCCCCTAAGCCGAGTCATTAAGTACCGCTACATGCTAGACTTATAATAGTGAGTGCCCGGGCGTTAGCAACTTAAACACTCACCCTCTAATTCTTAAGTTCATCCAAACGGTAGGTGATCAGTTGGTCAAATCGCACAAGTAGAAAGGGTCGTCAGTTGGTAATATCTTACCCTTCCCGTCTCATTTCACTCACTTAGGGTTAGTTGGTCATATCTCCTAAGCAACTAGCCTCTACCGCCATTCAAAACTACCGAAACAATGGTAGCTACTAATAAACTATGCATGCATACACTTAGAAATAATTATACAGAAGTAAAGTAAACGCAGAAAAAACAATTAAGGAATCATAACTAGGCCAGCACCTAGAGGTGCTTAGCCGTTCATATTAACCATACAAATCAATTCAATGTTTAATGATACGAAGTACATGAATCGAACGTAAAGAAAATATAAAATGCTAATGCTTATCGTAGGGGAGTGATTTCTCCCTTGGAGATATCTCCGTATGCTCCTCTGGATCTGCCTTTGGCTTCTTCCCACGTTCTTTGGTTGTGGTGTGTGAAATGGGATGCTTTGAAATGCTGAAAATCGTGGGGTATTTATAGGCCAGATCATGGTTACGGCGTAACTAATAAAATAGTACGCCGTAATCATCTAATTCTCGTAAATTGCACTATATCTGCTAGTTACGGCGTAACCTTAGAAGTGGTTACGCCGTATCTTCAATAATTCTTGGTTACGCCGTAGTTTTTGCATGAGTTACGGCGTAATTATCAGTGGCGCGGAACCTAATTTGACCTAATATAGTTACATCGTAATCTTTTGGGAGAGTTACGCCGTAATCTTCTGATGAGTTGGCTTCCTGAGTCACGCTTTAGTTACTGCGTAATTGAGAGGATGAGTTACGCCGTACTTCTTCAAACTGAGCATACTATGATAAATCTTCACTAAACTTCTCCAAATCCGCGTCTCTTTAACTCCAATGCTCGTAATTTACCTGAAAGTGGAATAAGATGAAAAACAAGCGTAAATCCATATAAATGATATAAATTACAAGCATTATCAGGAGAAATTGACACTTAATATTTAGGATAATTTGATGTTATCAAATATCCCCCCACTTGAACTCTACTTGCCCTCAAGTAGACCTTATTAGATAGATTTCTAAAAAGATATCTCCAATTACCTGGAAAATATAAGTTTACAAATCCCTTATGCTAAAATAAAACAAATCCGAACACCTCACGAAATGGGAACGAAACACTCAAATCTCTCAACTATTCTAAGTGTCAATTTTGGGGTGATCACTCAATTGCACAGTCATAGCATGTATTATATCATAAGCTTGGCGGTTACACAAATCTCCACCACTAGAGTTAAGGGCTAAACAATTCTCGAAGGCTATATGGGTAGAAATGACAAAGGTTAAGGGTGACTCGTCATTACTAACATGTCACGGCGAAATGGACAAAACCAATGGTACATGACCAAATCCATGGCCAAGACACCAAAGATTACTCGCTGCATCACCTAGACACGCTTCATGACTAAAGGGTAGGATAAGACATGGGATATATAAATGGTGTAAAATAAAAATCAATCAGATAGTCTAAATCTATAACCAAGTCATCACCACTTACCGTCCGCCCAAAGTTCAAGCTTTGAAGTTAAGAAACCGGATCATGATATACTAGGTAGATATGTCATTAGAGGACGTCATGATGGGCATACTACCTTTTCTTCAACTGTTGGCAGAATTACCAACTCAAATCTTCAAATGTGACCGAGGTGGCTTCCTCGATACTAAATCTATATAAAGCTCATAATCATAGTGCTTATAACATTGCACTTTACAATAAACATAACATTTTTTTTACATGACATAAACATAAACATAATAACATAACATCCCCCACTTGAGATGAACAATGGGACTACGGGGGGGGGGGGGGGGGGGTCTTCAATGATCTTTAAGGATATGTCGTCGACGAAGGCGTGATTCCCGAACCTTTCCTCTTGAACCTTGAACTTAGGCAAATGATGACTTCCCAATCACAAATAAAGACTATAGGGTAGGCTAAGGTGCATGGGTGTAACGAAATAATATATTGGGTTATCAAAATAAAAGGAATGGCTCAGATGGGTGTATCTAGGGGTATCTTGCACTAAAAGTAAGTGCAACAAAAGGGTTTCACATGGGGGTTGAGAAATAGAGGTGACTAATCGATAGACACAACATGGTAGGCTATGATAAGGTTTTAAAAGGTACCTTTTTGAGGGGTCATTTAAGCCCTTATTCGATCACTTTTGTATCCGTTATTGCTTAATATCGTTCCTTTTCACTTTTTAGGTCTCTTGAAGGCAAAATGCTGGAATGATGCTTATTTGGACGAAAAGGCGCGAATATACGAAGAAAATGGCCAAAGTCAGAATCGAGACACTCAAAGCTGCTGAAACATAAGGCGACGGCGTCACTGCATATCTGCGACGCCGTCGGGAAGGCATTTTGCGACGGCTCAGAAGCGAAATTGCATGTTTTCAAGGGACGACGTCAGGTTCTAAAGGAATAGGCCGTCGCTACTCAGACGGCCTAGATGCAGCCAAGACGACGTCAGAGACTGAAGGCGACGGCGTCACAACCTTAAGGTGACGCCGTCACAAGCTGATCAAGTCACAACATGTGCGCGAAGTAGTTGATATTGTTTTGGCCATAACTTTTGCATACGAACTCGGATTTAGGTGGTTCAAAAGCCCACGCGACCGGAACGAGAAAATCTACAATTTGCTGAAAAAATGGTCATGACGCCGTCACTCTATAAGTGTGACGCCGTCACTCTTTGCCGACAGAAAATCTGCCTATAAATATAACATTATAACTTCACTTTTTGTAAGCCCTAAACCCTAAGTCCGATTCCAGGGTTTAGGTGGGTGTTTTTCCAGCAACTTAAAGGGTTTCAACCACTCCATAAACATCTCGTAATGGTTTGTTTGTTTATCCAATCCTATGGTATGTCTTCAATTATCACAATTGTTGCTTGCTCTTCATTAATTATGCTTGGCTAATTCACCTTGTGTTTGCTTATGATTGTGTGAAACTTGTATATAATTAATTAGATCTTATTGATTTCTTAGTGATGCTTGTGTCTATCTTCATCATTAGGGTGTGACAACTTCAATGAATCTAATTGTTTTAGTTTATAATTCTTGCATCCTACTGTCTCTTGTTTGATTGGTTGTTTCTTATCTTAATTGTAATTAGCTTAGGAGTGCGACTAGGCTATCGTTGTGTTTAATACTTGATAAATCTTTGATAGTTTATGAATGACTTGGTGGATTTCGTTTACTAAACCAAAGATAACCTTAAAGTTAGTTTATGAATGATTTAGTGGATTTTGTTTACTACACTTAAAGGTGAATTCAAAGAGTTAGGGAAAACCGCATACCCTACAACCTTAGACACACAACGCAACTAGGAATAAGGACGTGACAATTCAACCATCAATAGGACGTGACAATTCAGTAGGTAGAATTGGATAGCTAGCAAGGAGTAATACATCATAAGTAGATACGCTTCACGTTACTGGTAGACCCCTAATTTAGTTAGTACCTTTTGGGATAGTTGACTAGCAACTAATTCCACCCTCCCCAAATCCAAACCCCGAGATTCGTACCTTTCAATTTCATAAAATATAAAAATACAAAAATAATCATCCCTCACCTTTAGACTTAAATAGATATACACTTCAGCCTAACGACACTATTCCCCTAGAGAACGATATCAATACCCGTGGCTTACCCTAATTACTACACTACAACGATTAGGTTCACTGCCTAGGGTGTTATAAAACTTGCTCGAAGAAAAGGAAGTTTCCTTGACCCCGAACGACGCGTGTAGCGTTATCAAGTTTTTGGCGCCGCTGCCGGGGAATAGTTATTGTTTAGGCTTGATTTCTATCTCGTTTAGGTCTACTCACAAGATTCCTATCAAGTGAGATTTTTTTTCTTTTTATTAGCTTCCTTGTAGTCTATCTCCCTTCTTTGTGCCTTTGTTCGTAAAACTTGTCCATTGACTCTTCCGTTCACCATTATGGAGAACGCGAATCCACTATATCCGCGATTAGGTTTTTTCATAAGAAATTATGATATTACTAAAGCGGATTATTCAAGATGGTGGGAAGAAAGTAACCAAGTCCATAAACCTTTTGAGGGTTTCACCATTCCATCAAGCCCACAAAATACCTCATCTAGTGAAACCTATGCTTCGTTTGAGCCTTCACCTAGGATAGACTTTTGTGAACAACCTCCGTGTTTAGAAACTATTTTTAGTGAGGCCCTTAGGAGAACTGACCAAATTTATGAAAACATTATGGTAAGCAACCAAGCATTAAACCATAAGTTGGATCAATTACTAGAGTTGGTTTCATCACGACCTAAGGAAATAATACATGACGAGCATATAGATGATGTAGATGTGATTGAGGATAAAGTGAAAAGTCTAGACCCACAAGGTATTCCACAACCTCCACCATCATTTAAGGCATACACACCGCACGTGACTTACCCTGAAGTAGTAGAAGAGACTTTAGGAATCCCAATGGAGGTAGAACATTTGAACCAAACGCAACTAGAGAATATAGGTTTAAGTACTTGTAGTCTCAGTCTTACTCTTAGTTCTAGGGAATTTCCTAGTGTTGATGAACCGAAACCTCAATCTTTACTTCCATCCTTAGATAAACGAGGAACCGACCCACCCATCAACCAATTTAGTCCGGGTAGTTTTAGGATGAAGGAAGCCATTCACACACCCCCTTCACCTCACGTGGCATATTTCTACCCTAAGGGTGTGTATCGCTACTATCACCCGCACTTAAACTTAAGTGTAGGGAAAACTTCCCCTTTATCTGTTAAATAAGGGTAGAGTCAGGCTCGTGACTCGAACAAAAACAAGCGCTTCTTGGGAGGCAACCCATGTGTATTTGTTTTCATTTTCATTTGTGTGTCGTATATCTTTTATTGATTGTTTATTCTCATGTTTAAATTTGTAAAAATGCTTTATTTTATTTTTAACCTCGTCTTAATTGCATATAAAGGCATTTTACATAAGGGATAAGTGTAGGGAGGATTACACACGTTTTCAAAAGAAACGTAAACATGAGAATAACAATTAACCAAAAGATATATATGTTTGTTTGTTCGAGTCAAATGCTTGTATCGAGTCATAATGGATGTTTTTGCAGAAATTTTTCCAGATTCTAAAGATGTAAATTTTCCAGAATTTTTCCAGAAAATCGCAGACCAGTTTCTGTCATGATAACCTGACGGCGTCAGGATTGCAACCTGACGGCGTCAGGAGGAGCAGAAACAGCTTCTAACTTTTTCTCGTTTTCTGTGCTACTTATAAATTTTTGGAATTTTCCAGGTCTTAATTTTCTAGAAAATCTGCAAACATCCATTCCACAAGCATTATATCTTATTTAAGTCTGGAATTACATCTTGTTGTGATTTTTATTTGTTCGGTTTGATGCGTTGGGTTGTTTGTTTTCTTCAAGTGTGCAGGTTTAATTTACCAAGAAGAAGATACATAAGATTGGAAGGAGCTTTTCACGCATACATTCTTCTTGGAAAGGATTTAACCAATACTTCACACACAGATCCTACCGAGCTAATCAGGGGAGTATTAGTTTCTTTCGTTTTTAATTACCTTCTTTTATCATAACTTTGATACTTTCGGGGAACATTGGGGACAATGTTCAGTTTAAGTGTAGGGAGGGAAAATAAAACGGGAACTTTGAAACTATGCTTATCCTTGACTATTTGCTTTGTCCAATTGTGATTGTGTAATAAACCATGAGAAATGTCGGTTAGGGTAATTTTGGCACCAAATTTAAAATTTTTTATGACATATAGGAGTGGGCCATTAGTCTTAACAAAAGCGTCTCACGGATAGGAAGTTGCATGACTAGCACAAAAACCCTTACCACCCAAATTCCACCCAAAATGTGAGGATCGCCCTTAGATTAGTAGGAATTAAAGCATTCATCTTTAATGCTTAGAGTGTGAACCGGTAGTATATTAGATTCTAGAACTTGTTTTGTGATGCATTCCGAGATCGCAAGTGAGGCTACACTTGTGTAGTTAGGAATAACTAAATGATAAGAGGCATTAGGATAAACCCTTGTTTGATACCTGTAATATAATTACTTCTTCCACCTCGGTTGAGTAATTCCCCCACACCCTTTGCGTTGTACTCATCTTTAGTACACGATACCCCTAGTTAACCCCTCAGAGCCTATCCTTTTCGCGGTTCTCGTGATGTTTCGGTTTCCGGAATATCAATGAAGAGCATTGTTTACACCCCACCCCCAAATATACACCCAAATCGCCTTAGCCTACCCTTTATTGCACTCACCTTTAGTGCAAATTTTTGTTATCACCCAAAACCCTTAGTTCAATTATCTGGTTGCTTGCATGAGTTGCTAAGTCGAGTCATATCCTTTGTATACAGTTTTGGGATGATTGGGATTCATGGGAAAAGTTAAAGTTTATGAAACATAGGAAAGAGAACGTTAAACTCAAATTCCCTTTGTTTGCATAATAATGTACTCCAAGTGTTTTGATCTTTTCAATTCGGGTCAAATTAGTGTTAGAGTAATAAAAACTCAAGTGTAGGGATGTGCTTATAAATCCCTATCATTTTGATGTACCGTAGAGGATGGTAGAGTAAAAGTGTATGCAAAAAAAAAAAAAAAAAAAAAAAAAAAAAAAAAAACCATACGGGCTACCATCCTACATCTATCTTTTAAATTATGTTTGTTTATTTTCGTTGCCTAGAGTTTTAGAGTGTCGAGTCTTGACTTAGCAACGCCATTCTTCGTATACTTGCAACATAGAGATTTTTGACTATCCACCACTAAATAGCCTATCCCACCAAACCCTTCATTTCCTTACCGTAAGCCTAACGTTACAACCCTTTAAAGACCTCTTTGATAGTCTTTCCTAGGTGCTTACGCCAAAGCGACGGAGGTTTGATCTATTCTCAAGCCTATGGTAATCTATGTACTAGGACCGGTTAATGAGTGTTTATCTTCCATTTCCGATTTGTTATATTTCTTATATACACCCGAGAGAGATGTGAGTATCCAAACACCCCATGTGAGGTGCTAGTATGTAATTTCCGTGCTTGTTATGACTTTTGCGGGGCTTATATGTGTTGTGGACCGTTTTGAATGGATGCTTCATGACCCCTAACTTATAAATTAATTGGCTAAAAGCACATTTGCTTGAGGACAAGCAAATACCAAGTGTAGGGATATTTGATAAGGTTTTAAAAGGTACCTTTTTGAGGGGTCATTTAAGCCCTTATTCGATCACTTTTGTATCCGTTATTGCTTAATATCGTTCCTTTTCACTTTTTAGGTCTCTTGAAGGCAAAATGCTGGAATGATGCTTATTTGGACGAAAAGGCGCGAATATACGAAGAAAATGGCCAAAGTCAAAATCGAGACACTCAAAGCTGCTGAAACATAAGGCGACGGCGTCACTGCATATCTGCGACGCCGTCGGGAAGGCATTTTGCGACGGCTCAGAAGCGAAATTGCATGTTTTCAAGGGACGACGTCAGGTTCTAAAGGAATAGGCCGTCGCTACTCAGACGGCCTAGATGCAGCCAAGACGACGTCAGAGACTGAAGGCGACGGCGTCACAACCTTAAGGTGACGCCGTCACAAGCTGATCAAGTCACAACATGTGCGCGAAGTAGTTGATATTGTTTTGGCCATAACTTTTGCATACGAACTCGGATTTAGGTGGTTCAAAAGCCCACGCGACCGGAACGAGAAAATCTACAATTTGCTGAAAAAATGGTCGTGACGCCGTCACTCTATAAGTGTGACGCCGTCACTCTTTGCCGACAGAAAATCTGCCTATAAATATAACATTATAACTTCACTTTTTGTAAGCCCTAAACCCTAAGTCCGATTCCAGGGTTTAGGTGGGTGTTTTTCCAGCAACTTAAAGGGTTTCAACCACTCCATAAACATCTCGTAATGGTTTGTTTGTTTATCCAATCCTATGGTATGTCTTCAATTATCACAATTGTTGCTTGCTCTTCATTAATTATGCTTGGCTAATTCACCTTGTGTTTGCTTATGATTGTGTGAAACTTGTATATAATTAATTAGATCTTATTGATTTCTTAGTGATGCTTGTGTCTATCTTCATCATTAGGGTGTGACAACTTCAATGAATCTAATTGTTTTAGTTTATAATTCTTGCATCCTACTGTCTCTTGTTTGATTGGTTGTTTCTTATCTTAATTGTAATTAGCTTAGGAGTGCGACTAGGCTATCGTTGTGTTTAATACTTGATAAATCTTTGATAGTTTATGAATGACTTGGTGGATTTCGTTTACTAAACCAAAGATAACCTTAAAGTTAGTTTATGAATGATTTAGTGGATTTTGTTTACTACACTTAAAGGTGAATTCAAAGAGTTAGGGAAAACCGCATACCCTACAACCTTAGACACACAACGCAACTAGGAATAAGGACGTGACAATTCAACCATCAATAGGACGTGACAATTCAGTAGGTAGAATTGGATAGCTAGCAAGGAGTAATACATCATAAGTAGATACGCTTCACGTTACTGGTAGACCCCTAATTTAGTTAGTACCTTTTGGGATAGTTGACTAGCAACTAATTCCACCCTCCCCAAATCCAAACCCCGAGATTCGTACCTTTCAATTTCATAAAATATAAAAATACAAAAATAATCATCCCTCACCTTTAGACTTAAATAGATATACACTTCAGCCTAACGACACTATTCCCCTAGAGAACGATATCAATACCCGTGGCTTACCCTAATTACTACACTACAACGATTAGGTTCACTGCCTAGGGTGTTATAAAACTTGCTCGAAGAAAAGGAAGTTTCCTTGACCCCGAACGACGCGTGTAGCGTTATCAGGCTATTTGGGTGATAATCCTATAATACTGCCTTCTTAAACTGAAAAGTCTAAATACATCGAGCTAACTCAACATACCTCGTCTATAGTCTCAAAATGATGCAAAGGCCAAGTTCTAAAGTTTACAAGCTACCGGCACACTCATAATTTGGTGGATTTGGGGTAAAATTTTGGAAATGGATAAGGCTAATCTCACCATATAATATCAAGGGTTGCATGTGCTCGGCTAAGGTCTAATCTAGTTAGGTTAAGAAAAACATGTCAAAATTTAAAAAATGGCATAATTTTTCAAAATAAACTAGAAAAACGAGGGAAAAATAAAGTTCAAGAGACAATTCTACTCCCGTCCCCCCACTTGAATTGTACAAAGTCCCTTTTGTACTAAGTGTTAAATAAAGGTGAAGAGAAAAGTAGAATTAGAGCGAGAACTTCCCTGAAATTTGCTCCAAAAAGAAAGAAGGCCCACGAAAAAGAGTCGTGCCTTCGCATAAGCATCCACGAGCAAACTTCAATCCCTGAAATCACACTACCGACATGCATAATTCTAAAAAGAAAAAAATGAAAAATGAAAAACAAACCTAACTCACTTTCGTAGGAATCACGGTTGCATTTAGCGCATGCAATAAGCCTTTTAAACCACTTGGTGTCCCAAATGGACGAGTGAGGTCTCGTGAGGGTTTACAGGGAACATACCCACAACGTCCATTTAAAATACTAATACAAGGTTACTGTGTTTAAAATGAAAGAAATAATTCAGAAGATAGTTACGTCGTAACTCTTAGAAGGAGTTTCGCCGTAACTAGGCAAAACCTGGCATATGCTGCAAAAGTGTAGCTACGGCGTAACCACTGAGATGGGATTACGCCGTAAATGGTAATGCTTCTGAAGTTCTGATGCACAAGGGGCATGTTACGGCGTAACCATGAGAATGAGTTACGCCATAACTCTGGTCATATCAGCATCAACAACAACTTTTCTTTGTATCCTGCAAAAATGGTTAGAAAAACAAAACCCAACAGAAAGGAAATAAAACAAAAGAAATGGATAATTCGGGTTGTCTCCCGAAAGAGCACTTTTCTTTATTTATGAGTCTTTAAGTTAGACTCAGAGCCTCGGGGCTTTAAGCAGGGGCGAAGAACTCATCTTCTGAAAGCTTACTAACATCCTGCCCATAGTAAATTTTTGCTCGGTGCCCGTTTACCTTGAAAAAGACCCCTTCCTTGTTATGAACCTCAATAGTCCCATAGGGGAATACCTTACTGACTGTGTAGGGGCCAACCCAACGAGATCTCAATTTTTCAGGGAACAATTTGAGTCTTGAGTTGAAAACAAGTACCTCTTGTATGCTTTGGCGTGATCATATGCTTTGTCTCGTAACTCAGCTAAGCGATTTATTTGAGAAAATCGGTGTTCCTTGATCACATCTGCCTCTAGATTAGCATTTTTGAGATCCCGATATGCTTTATGTTCCAATTCTACGGGAAGATGATAGGCTTTTCCGTAAACGATCTTAAAAATGGTGCTTCCAATAGGAGTTTTGAAAGCTGTTCTGAATGCCCATAAAGCTTCGTCGAGTTTTTAGGACCAGTCTTTTCTGTTACTGCTGATGAATTTTTCTAAAATTCGCTTGAGTGCCCTATTGGTGTTTTCTGTTTGCCCATTAGTTTGTGGGTGATAAGGTGTAGACATCCGGTGGAGTACCCCATATCTGTTGAGGACTTTTTCCATAATAGCATTACAAAAGTGCGTCCCTCGATCACTTATGATGGTCTTAGGGATTCCAAACCTAGAGAATAATTTTTTTTCAAAAAGCGAATGACACTTCTAGCATCACATGTTTGCAAAGCTTCAGCTTCAAACCACTTTGAGATGTAATCGACGGCTACAAGGATATAACTTTTATTCTTTGATGGGGTAAAGGGTCCCATAAAATCAATTCCCAAACGTTAAATACCTCACACACCATAATGTTGTTAAGTGGCATCTGATTACGAGAAGAGATGTTCCCTGCCCTTTGGCAAGCGTCACAATCTCTCACATGTTTTGCAGCATCCTTGAAAATACTAGGCCAAAAGAATCCAGTCTCATAGACCTTTCGAGCAGTATTATCCGCATAATCCAACCATTGATTTAGCCAGATAATCAGTTTTGACATTTGTCACTTTTTTGGCGCCAAAATTCCTACGAGCAGGTTTTCTGCATTAATTGGAGTTGGATTGATATGGAGGTGGAGGGGGGAGGTAATCAAGTGGATATGGTGAGGTGGAAAGGTGAAAACCAGTGGTAAAAACCACTGGTTTTGGTGTATACAGGGGTGGTGAAGAGGATGAACAGTGAGCGCGGTATCTGTTTTTAAATTATTTGGGCCGGGTCAAGTTACTGGATTGGATTTGGGCTTAGTAATAATAAAGGGTCCGTTTGGTTAATGTTAACAACAAGGACCATTTATGCAATTTAGCTAAAGTTGAGGGTTTGATCTTGAACATTTTCCAAAGCTCTTACAAGGACTAAAACTGCCAAATAAGATTAGTACAAGGACCTTTGTTGATAATTTCCATTTTTATAAATCCAGGGACCAAAACTGTCAAGTTTGAAACTTGAGGGACCAAACATGTAAATTCTCAAAAGTTTTATCATAAGGACCATTTTTGTCATTGATTAATAGAACAAGGTTAAAATTTGATAATTTTCACTTTTTAAATTAACCAAGGACTATTTTTGACATTTTTCCAAAGTTGAAGGATTAAAGTTGTCATTTTGTGATTTTTAAACTTTAAAGGGTTTGTTTTGACAACTTTTGAATCTTAAGGACCTAAAATGATATTTTACAAGTTTTTGAATTACCAGGGACTGATTTTGACAACTTTTGTAACTTGGGGGACTAAAACTGCCAATTATGCAAACTTGTAATGTTTTTCACCAGATTTTGATGTTTTTGCATTTAAAACATATAAAACACTTGTTTGTGATATTTTTATCATTTTGATGTGTTTCTGAGTGTTTTCAGATGTTTTTGGCATTTTAATAGTATAAAAATGATGAGTATTTAGACACTCATCACTGTTCATATCCACTTATAGTTTACTAATGAACCAAATTGGAAGTTCCTAACACATGTGAGTTCATTAATTAAAGACTATATATGAAATGTTTCCTCATTATTCATCCACCTAGCATAACATCTCCAAGGACAGGCAGGTAATTCATCTAAACTAACACTAGGATATTTAATTTTCTTCCTTTGTTTACCTTTGTCAGGATCAATCAACTTTGGTGGTCTCTGTCCACATTTTGCCACAATCTTCTTACTGTTACTCCTCTCATACCACAAAGAAAAGCCATTTGCCAAAGCATAGTAGGTTAAACACTCTTTAAACTTTACAATACTGGCATACTTTTCACCAACCTGCATTTACAAATAAAACAAATGTTTTTAACCAAAATTCATAAACAATATCTGTATTTGGAAAACAAAATAAGATAATACCTTTGGATGCCTCAGTCTCCAATGACTAGTTTCATCATAGACTGGATATCATTCAACAGGTTTCTCCACACAAATAAAAGGATCTTCATTTGAACTGCCTTCAGATGGCTGTAACCTTCTCATCAAGTTGTTCATGAACATATCATGTTCCATCATAGTCTCACTTCTATGGTTATTAGGAGGTACAGTGTTTGCTGGAGTTGGTTCACTCATTTCTGGCAATGACTCACTTTCCTTCAATCTATTGGCTTTGATCCTTTTCCTAAGCTCTATAACCTCCTCTTCACCAGGACTTAGATAGTCAACTGATTTATCTGAACCATATCCACTGTCATTGTCACTATCTAAGTCATCATCAAACTCACCATCTGGTTCATCCTCTATAACCTTCCTTTTGCCCTTATCCACACCTGATATAGACCTAGTATCATCACCATCCATACTAGTCTGCAAATCCTCACCCTCTACACTAGGCCTACTATCATCACCGTGTTCACTAGGCCTCCACAATCTAACTTGTACTACCTCATCTTGTAATTGCACCTCATGTGCAATAGTAGGATCTTCTGCATCAATGTTCTCAACTACACTAGCCTTCCCTTTGCCCTTATCCACACCTGATCTAGACCTAATATCATCACCATCTATACTAGTCTGCACATCCTCACCCTCTACACTAGTCTGCAAATCCTCACCCTCTACACTAGGCTGCAAATCATCACCCTCTACACTAGGCCTACTTTCATCACCCTCTACACTAGTCTTAGTATTCTCACCCTCTGATTCATTAACCTTCCTAGTATGCTCAACCTCCATCTCAGCCCAAATAACCAACTCATCTAATGAAAAGTCATTGCAATACCTCTTTTTGGGAGAGCCTTTTGCTTTAGCAACAGACTCATCCATAAAAGTGGTATCTGCTTGGCCTAAATACTCTGACAGATTCATATCATTGTGATCAAGATATAGTTCAATCCTACCAAACAACTGAGCAACATCAAACATGTGTTCTATTTCCATATCATTAGTTACTCTAACTAAACCTTTCTCTAATTCAGCATCAGGGACCTTATAATACAAACCTTGAAAGTAATTACCTACTTTTTCTTCCATGAATTCAGCAAATCTAAGATAGGGCATCCTTGGAGCACACATGTTAAGAATCACCCCATCCGCATAGTGTAGAGGCAAATGCCTAAAATATCCATCATCGTGTACATCAAATTGGTGCAAATTCGTACCTGGTATCATTTTGGCACATAATTGAGAAAAAACGAAATTAGGGTTTTCACCATGGTTAAAACTTTGATCAAAATAGATCATAAACAAAGAAATCATAAAATTGTTTACCTGAATTAACGAAACAAGCATCAAATATGGCAAAGCAAAACGGTCAATTTTTTGGGTATGTGAAATTAGGGCTTGGAAGTATTTACGAGTATGAGGTGAATGGGGAAATTGGGGGAAGATATTCAGGTTTGTAAAAAATTTAACAAGACCCCCTAATGATACAACTATTATTCAAAACACGCCCAAAAATCACAAAATCAGCTTAAAACGCGTTAATTGTGATTAGGAAGGTTAATTATGGCTTTAGTGTGTTTTTGTGTTACAAAAGGAAAATTAGGCAAGTTTAGAGCTACTTTAGGAGAAAAAAAAGTTTGATGCCTAGAAAAGGAAAATGTGTCAACTTCGATGCCTTTTTAGACAATTTCCCCTTTAAAATATTGTAGAAAAAGTTATGTTCATTTTATTACATGTTTAGATATTCGAATATTCAAATTAGTGTGTAATCACATGTGATTTCTCATGCAAGTTTCGACAACGAAAAGAAGAAAAAAAGATGAAAAACGTGAAAATAATGACAAAAAAAATTGTCGAAAGTATATCAAAGTACCCGTCTATGAAAAAATAACTAAATGCTCATCGCGATTATATATTTTTTTTGGCTAAAACGATTAACGTTTTAAGATATATTAAGTTTAGAAAAAATATATGTTAGAAATTGAGTTTTTATCTAGTATAAAAAATGAGTCGCTATAATTAATTTTTCGCTATGTAGAAAAACTTTGGTATTAAATGATCTTAATTTTAACATATGGATATGATCTCAGCCAGCATTCGTTAAGCTATTAATCCTATTATTACTTCAAGAACAACCTAAGGATCTTTAAGACGAACATACACACAATGTTCGAAAACCGGGTTTTTAGTCCATCCGGTCAAGTCCTTGGGTTATCGGTTCAACCGCCGGATCAACCCGATTTTTTGTTAAAAAAAACTATTTTTTTAACCGGGTCAACCACCGATTGGGTTTCGGGTCAACCACCGGATCAACACGGTTTTCAAAAAAAAATTGAAAAAAAACTAAACCCCGATTGGGTTTCGGGAACTGGGTTGACCCGGGTCCCTTAAAACCAGATGGGTTTAACCGGTTAACCTGTTTTAAAAACTTGAGTTTTTTAACCCATTTTTTTATCGTAACCAGTTCAACCGATTAACCCGACCATGTCAACTCGAGTTTCAAAACATTGCGCACACAAACACCAAGTATAGAACTGTAGATATTGGGGCAATAATGTCGACCAGTTGTGACTCGATAAAGTTAAAAAGTTGATTTGTATTTTTGTAAATAAAAAAAATATACATGTATACAAAAATAGTCGCTGTCATTGAAAGCAGAAAATTTGAGTTTGAGTTCAGAACCTTTAATAGTGGCCCAAGTCCAAGCAATAATTTTGGCAGCGGTTGCGTGACCCTTTGAGATGACCTGTCACGATGTGTCTTTTTATTCTCATCCTCACTCGAAAGATTTGTTAAAACATAATAATGATTAATTCTCGAAAATTACAAATTACAGCCAACACCCTTATTTATTAAATTTCAAGTTTGTAAAATTAGGATATCAAAATCCTATTAAATTGTTACTTTATTTGTTTAAAATTAAGTGTCAATTTTAATAGTATCAAATAATCTAGAAAAGTATAACTATTTCTATGTTACCCAATAAAATGTTTTCTTTTTTTCTTTAGATATACTTTGATGTTTTTAATCTGAAAATGAACACTTACTTTAAAATTTAGTGATTTGCTAACAACAATCGTATAGGTGTTGTTTAAGCATTTCATGTTTAGATAATCAACACTTAATTATCTCCAAACATTTCATAGTTAACATCACATACCATATTTAAAATGATTAGAAGTTTATAATTATGAAATATATGAGTTTATTAAATGTGTTTTTTATATTTATGAAATGCTTAAATAATACCCATGAGGTTCTTGTTAGCAAATTCCTCAAATTCACTAAAATAATAACATGAATACTTATTTTATATTTGAGGGAGTACAACTCTAAAGACATGTATTTGGAGTAAATTCATTTAAATTTATTTTATTGAAGCTTAATAAAATTCACACATGTAATCTTGTTTTAGTTTTTGAATTCAAGATGAATAAAACGGGATTTTACTGAATCTTACGATCCATGTTTAATATATCTTCACAATTCAAAAACAAGGGAAAAAATAAACACCGTTAAGAGCCGTGTTTAAGATAATCAAACATGCATAAGTACTCGTACATTAAAGTGGGTTGAGAGTAAGTTTTGGTTAAAAATAATTTTTATTTAAGTGACAAAGATTGTGGATTATTTTAGAAAAATAAGTTCCAAAAACCAACTTTTAAAAGATTATGTAGATTATTTTTCACAAATTATGTCATTTTACACTTTTAATCTAAAAGTACATCTAGTTTGCAAACACTAGTTCAAAAAAAAAAAAAAAACTATAATTTTAATCTTTTTAAGTGACAGCATCAGCATCAGCAACGGCACTAGCAATATAGTTTTTTTTTTTTTTTCCTTTCTGCCTAATGGAACGTGTAGTAAAATGAGGGTGCGAATAGCACTGTAGCAAAGGTTCACTAATATAAATAGATGTGACCTCTTTCTTTTGCGGATATCGGTTTTCTTCATCTCCCAACGTAGACTGGGTCACTCTAACAATGAGTGACTATATTCAAGAGGGTACAGTAGCAGGTCCTGTAGCATCTCAGTTCGGTTTTCGACTTGAGGAACCCGCCAAATATGTCACCAACCCCGATAAGTATTTTCGTGAGTTTACTGTTTTACACACATCACACCACACACACATGTTAATATTTTATATTTGCATACATGTTTATTACTAGTAGTATTTTATTTATTTATATATGAAATGAGATTTTTAGTTGCTTCAAGCTTTGATTTGAGTAGAAAAAATTTAACATCTTAATGGTTAGAAAGATCTAGCCATGAGTTGCAGGAGTTTCCCTTCGCGGGTCTTTCTAGTGGTTTGGGTCACGGGCCTGCCCGTTTGGATGGTTTAACTAGTGTGTCGGATTTCAAGTGTGGTGCCGTTTTAAAAAAATGGTTAGAAAGATGAAGCGTTAGATTGATGATGGAAATCTAAGATTTAAAGTCGATAGATTTTGTTGAAAACATTAAATTTATTTATGTTTTATTGAGATTTTCTTCGCGAAAAGTCAATGGCTTAAGTTCTGCAGTTGCTGCTTTGTACTTCTGGTAGGGTGGTTTCATTGGTTTGTTTATAGTTGATTTTTTTTTTTTTTTTTTTTTTTTTTACTATATAGCTAGATCAATACTCAATAGAATAGAAGTATTGTAAAAATGATAGAATTTCGAATTTGTTTACTCTTTATATAGTTATTAGGAGTAATAAGTAATCTGTAAATGTTTTATGGAATTTGTTTTTGCAAAAAAAAAACCGGTAATAGTAATAGTTTCCATTTCGAGAGGACATGTCCATCTATGTGTTACTAGAGTGTTGCATACCCTTATCTTAAAGGATGTATTGAGTAAATCAAATCCATTATTATTGTGTGTTTTTGCAATTTGATTTCGAGCCACAAGTAGAAACATGTACTAAAAGTTTAAATCTCGCAGATTTGAGTGATCCCACACCTCCACAACTGAAAGAAAAGCTCCGTAATGTACTTGCAGCTTTATCATTTAATGGCGACCAATCTGTTCTTGGTCAGTATTGGGCAGCAACGGAAGCTCGAGGTCCATATCTACTTGCTACGACTGATCAGCCTTTTCGTTTTTATGGGACCGATAAAGGACTTAAGGTGTATCAAAAAGGCTGTTTACACTACAAGCTCTACGTACATCATTGCACAGATGTACACGTCGGGCTTCCTGGACTCGCATTCAAGAAAGGGACTTGTCAACAGACTCAAGATGTACATGACTACCCTGAAGGTCAGCGTCCTCCATGTGAAGATGAATCTATTTTTTCTAGGAAATGGAGATCATTTGCTGTGCCCGTGAGTCTAGATGATAAATGTTTTGGTGTGCTAGAGTTTGTCATTGATGGACCAACCGGTCCTCTTGACGGTTATATTGCTATAGCTCACGAAGCACTTGAGGTTTGTCCTTGTCTTCCATATCTACACGTTTGTTTGAATATGCGTAATTATTATCTCGATCCACATATCCACATGCCCATATATAATCATATGAAGCTCTGCTAGGTAATCTTATTGTTAGTCATGGTCATAACATGTCACTAGTGATAGAAATTATACATTACCTACCGCCTACATGATGTAATTTAGCTTCTTATCCTGTTTAGCCTTTTTGAAAATACTTATCCTTTATAGCCTTGTTATTGTTTAGAGGTGACTTATATACGAGTTGGTTTCAGATGAGATTGACAAATTGAGAATTTCTTGCAAGAATGTAGGAATGATTCGCAGTCACTCAACACTTGTTTTTGTAGAAAAATACTAGTAGTGTTTATCGACTATTACTTCGTATTGTTTATCAGGTAATCATAAAACAGGACATGATAATCATATAACTGAGTATAAAAATATGATTATTATCATCTTTAAGATAATCATTTGAAATGACATGTAGTTATCCCAAAAAACTAAAAATAAAAAGAAGGCGAAAAGAAATCAAAATTAGTTTCTAAATGTAATTTAAATTAGAAACTACAACTGAGAATCGTAGTGTACAATGGAGGGGGACAGGGGACAAATATTGATATAGTACTCCTTACAAAATAGACATCTAATGATATGTTATGAGGTAGCCGAGCGTCATCATACTAACTAATCTACTGTTTCACTCGCAGAAACAAGGTTTTCAAACTTCAATCCAAATTAAGCCTCCAACAGAGACTTTTGTTCCCAAAACAAGGGAGCGAGAAACAACTTCATATAAATTTAAGAGTTATAAAGACCTTGTTCCATGTCTCGGACTGCCAAAGGACAAAGCTATGAAGATGGCTGAGAGCATTCATTCTTTAGACAAGACGCGTAAGCTAGCTATCTGATTTCAACAACAGTTTCAAGTACGTGCTACAGTTATTTAGTTCTGTTTTTCTGACCCACACAGATTCTTCTTTTGCAGTCATAAAAAATACCTTCGGGAGTGCTCATAAGACCGCAGGAATTCCTTACTGGGCATGCGTATCCAATAGAGCTTCTTCTTCAGCCCCTAAAACTGGAATCCGCCAAATACCATACATTCCAAAAAAGACCCTCAAAGCTTCTCGTACCCCTAAAACAGGAATCAATTCAACATCACGCATTCTTAAAAAGAATCCCAAAGCTTATCGTGCCCTTAAATTTCTGAATAATGAGATCATTACAGAGTTGGTACCTAAAAATGCTCGACTCTTAGAAGATACCAATGAAATAGGACATCAGTTCAGGCCAGATAACACAAGAATTCCACTTAATTCTCTGACTGAATGCGTGACTAGTTCTTTTGGAATGATGGGCGCTTCAGAGTAAGTGAAATTATGGCTTTTCTAATACTTATTATCCATCAGGTACATAACATTAGATTATTAAGACGTTAAGCTCGGTTACAACGTAACTTTTTGTTTTTTTAGGAACAACGGATTTCCTGAGTGGCCAAGGGAAGTACTAATGACTCCAAAACTTGAAGTTACAGGGTTGGACTTTGAAGATGCTCAAGTCAATCAATTATCATCCAAAGAGTAAGTGATATTATGGCTTTTTCTTATACGTATTATCCATCAGGTGCATAACATTAGATTATTAAGACGTTAAGCCCTGTTACAACGTAACTTTTTGTTTTGTAGGAACAACGGATTTCCTGAGTGGCCAAGGGAAGTACTAATGACTCCAAGACTTGAAGTTACAGGATTGGACTTTCAAGATGCTCAAGTCAATCAATTATCATCCAATGAGTAAGTGAAATTATGGCTTTTCTGATACGTATTATCCATCAAGTACATACTAGTAATTATTAAGACGTTAAGCTCGGTTACAACGTAACTTTTTGTTTTGTAGGAACAACGGATTTCCTGAGTGGCCAAGGGAAGAACTAATGACTCCAAGACTTGAAGTTACAGGGTTGGACTTTCAAGATGCTCAAGTCAATCAATTATCATCCAATGAGTAAGTGAAATTATGGCTTTTCTGATACGTATTATCCATCAAGTACATACTAGTAATTATTAAGACGTTAAGCTCGGTTACAACGTAACTTTTTGTTTTGTAGGAACAACGGATTTCCTGAGTGGCCAAGGGAAGAACTAATGACTCCAAGACTTGAAGTTACAGGGTTGGACTTTCAAGATGCTCAAGTCAATCAATTATCATCCAATGAGTAAGTGAAATTATGGCTTTTCTGATACGTATTATCCATCAAGTACATACTAGTAATTATTAAGACGTTAAGCTCGGTTACAACGTAACTTTTTGTTTTGTAGGAACAACGGATTTCCTGAGTGGCCAAGGGAAGAACTAATGACTCCAAGACTTGAAGTTACAGGGTTGGACTTTCAAGATGCTCAAGTCAATCAATTATCATCCAATGAGTAAGTGAAATTATGGCTTTTCTGATACGTATTATCCATCAAGTACATAACATTAGATTATAAGATGTTAAGCTCGGTTACAATGTTTCTTTTTGTTTTGTAGGAACAACGGATTTCCTGAGTGGCCAAGGGAAGAACTAATGACTCCAAGACTTGAAGTTACAGGGTTGGAATTTCAAGATGTTCAAGTCAATCAATTATCATCCAAAGAGAATTATCATCCCATGGAAGATACGGAATATTACGGTTGCCTAGCTTTGATCTTTCCAGAACACTGTGTATCAGATAATCAACATAATGATCATAACGAAATGAGATGTCAATATATTGGAGATACCTGGAGTCAAGAATCTGATGGAACTCTAATTAATAAGACAACATTTGTGACTACTAATGTTGCAACTGCAGAGTAAGTAAATTTGGCCATTTTTTTTTTTCTCTCTGATATATTATACTATCTAATATATTTTTCCTTTGCAGAGATGAAAACAATCCTGAACCAGAATGGATAGGCATGATTGATTTTGATTGTTAGCTAATATTAAGGTACTGAAACTCTGTTAATTGAAAATTTTCATGAAATGCGACATAAATGTGACAAGTTTTAAATTATGCCAGATTATGCCAGCAAAGATCAACGGAGTCATGGACAGACCTGCTTTTCATATGGTAAATCAGCTGATGCAACTGATGTCGAACTTGTTACTTCAGCTTGAACCGCGTTCTTTTTGAGACCGTAAACAGCTTGTTTAGAATGTTGTTGCATGTTTGTTGTTCATTTGAACTCTTTCTCATTTAGCAAAAACATATAATGACGAATAAATTGATGAGGGGATAGCTCTATCCCGATCTCCATATGTATCATTTCTTGTTAGTTTGAATGAAAGGGTACCATTACTCATCAAGATTATTTCTTTTTTGGATCTTTTGCGAGTTCCTTCTTTCACATTTCCCTGTTATACATTATGTCACTGCAAAACATTATAAGTTGGTTTTACGGATTTATGTTAACGTTGCTAACCACCGGTTTCTGGTCTAACCGGGAAAAAAATCACTGTTTCAAAGCCAGAGCTCAAATTAAACACCACGGAATTGTTATACGCAGAAAAACTACACATCAAGCATGTACATGTGAATAATAATTGTTGGACAAAACCGCCAACAACCCGAAGCTCGATCGCGGAACCCTAGATCGCGAGTTATGTTGAGCACAAGTAGCAATCACGAGAGACACGATATACTACAAAGAACCAACAAGAATATGCACATGTTATACCCTCATACCAAACCTTTATTAAAAAACCTAATAAAGCTATTACAACGAGGAAAAAGAATGAATAAAACTACAATCCCCCCTCATCTCTATTTATAGAGATGGGGTAAAAACCTTTCCTAATTCAAATAGGAAACATCTTTGGCTTGCACTCCAAGCTACCTAATCCTAGTTTATGTCTAACACCTAATCTTATTACAAAGTACACTTAAGTCCCTAATCTATATTTAAGTTTACTACTAATATATTACAATTTCCACCTTAGGAGTAACACTTAAACATAACCGATACTCAGCACCTTTTCCTTGTACTGGAACCTCGGACCGGGGACCACCTTGTCGACCAGGCATTGTACTTCAGTAATTTTCCAAGATTAGCTTCCGTAGACTCCTTCACTTTCTTCTTTTCAGCAGCATTATCCTCTGCACCCTCTTGGACAGGTACTCCGGTTACCATAATGTATGCCCCCACCTTTATATCAAGGTGTAGCTGTTCCTGCTCCTTTACCAAGCAGCCCGTGTTAGTCTTTTCTTCAAGTTGCTTGTACTCCAACTTTCTTTGAGCCACTGCAGCATCATCGTTACTATCCTGAACAACCTCAGCTTTACGATTTTCCTGAGCTCCCTGCAATTCCACCTCAAACCAAACACGTTCATTAACCTGTACTCCATGGACTCCTGTTTTAACACCAGGACCAAGTTGTTTGAACCCAACTTGCTTGTGACCAAGTTTTTTGAACCCAACTTGTTTTTGACCAAGTTGTTTGAATCCAACTTGTTTTGAACCTCCATGCTTTTGTACACCAAAAGTCTTCACTTTTGCTTCAAGAGTATACATACAGTTCTTTCCCCTGATCTGGGTCATCATAACCCTAAAACCTTTGATCACCTTGACTTTACCCAACTGCATCTTCACAGCATAACCCTCTTTTTGAAGAGTACCCAATGAAATCAAGCTCCTTCTTAACCCTGGAACATATCACATCTTCTAGTATAAAGCTTGAACCATCATGCAACTGTATCTTCACTTTTCCTATCCCTCTGATAGTGCATGTCCTGTTATCACCTAACTGAACCGAACCACCATCAATATCCTTGAAGTCATACAAGAAATCCCTCCTAGGTGTCATATGATAAGACCCACTTGAATCCATTACCAATTCAGCCATCTCATCATTACCGACTACCATCAAGGCTTCTTCAAAGTAGGCGTTACCCTCGTCATCAGAAGAATCAGAATCCTGATAATGCTTGCCCTTCTTGACGAACCCACTTGACTTCTTCTTTGGACAGTCTCTCTTCAGATGACCCTCTGAATGACATATGAAGAACTTTAGTTTACCAGTTCCACCTCGTGACTTAAACCACGAACTTCCACCAGAATGAGCTTTCCTTGAATGATCTGACCATGCCCTTACATATAACCCGTCACCAGTTTCTTCCTTTGTGCCTTCAGTTCTTTTCTTCAATTCCCTTGAATTCAGAGTCGCAAGAACATCTTCCATTGTCAAGGATTCCCTCCCATACAACAATGTCTCCACAAAGTTTTCGTAAGACGAAGGCAACGACGTAAGTAACATAAGTGCCTGATCCTCATCCTCAATATCGACATCAATATTCGCCAAATCAAGTATCAACTTATTAAAATCATCTATATGATCACCCAGTTTCGTACCTGGACTCATATAGTATGTGTACAGCTTCTTCTTCAGATACAGTCTGTTTGCTAAGGACTTAGTCATATAAAGACTAGTCAACTTCGTCCAAATTCCTGCAGCAGTTGTTTCCTTGGTAACTTCCCGTAAAACCCGGTCTCCCAAGCATAGAATCAAGGTACTGTATGCCTTCTTCATCAAGGTAGCTTTTTCTCCTTCTTCCATGTCTGCTGGTGATGTCTCTAATGTAGCATAACATCCCTATTGTACCATTAAAGCACGCATCTTTATTTGCCATAACCCGAAGTCATTCTTCCCATCGAATTTTTCGACGTTAAACCTAGTTATCGAACTAGCCATTCTTCTTTAACCTTGCTAAAATACTTGTCAAATTGTTTCTTAACCAACTTTACCGACAAGCCTCACAAGTCGTGTGCAATATTCCCCTTGTTGCTATAAATGCTTCTTGCAAATCGAATTAATTAGAATAACCCTAAACCTTCGATTTCGAACAAGCAAACCCGATCGTGAACTTGAAACCCAAGCTAACCACGATCAAACTTAGACCACAAGAAAATTAATATGCAACAAGAATACCTTCAAATTTATCGATAGTAACCTCGAACCTTTTTGAAGTTTGTAGATCGCGAGTTATGTTGAGCACGAGTAGCAATCACGAGAGACACGATATACTACAAAGAACCGACAAGAATATACACACGTTATACCCTCGTACCAAACCTTTATTAAAAACCTAATAAAGCTATTACAACGAGGAAGAAGAATGAATAAAACTAGAATCCTCCCCTCATATCTATTTATAGAGATGAGAGCTCTATTTATAGAGATGAGGGGGTAGAAACCTTTCCTTATTCAAATAGGAAACATCCTTGGCTTGCACTCCAAGATACCTAATCCTAGTTTATGGCTAACACATAATCTTATTACAAAGTACAATTAAGTCCCTAGTCTATATTTAAGTTTACTACTAATATATAACAATAATGCTTGAACAACACTAACTAGATGTAATGTAAAATTTTGGGTTTTTTTTTTGTATAAAAGGTCGACGAACTATAGGTTAATTCTCAGTGAAGCTAACGCACTATCAAAATTACCGAAAACGGCATTCAACTATAAAAATTCGTTCAAAAATAGTAACTTTTACATTCGTCTAAAAATTTATTCAACTTTAATAATGCATTACCATAATTGGTAATAGGTCTAATGTTTTTTTTACCCTTTTATGAAAAAAAAAAAAAAAAAAAAAAAAAAAAAAAAAAAAAAAGATTAGTGTGTATTGTAAAGTTTTGCGGGAGATCTTTCCGAAACGGTCTCCTTACTTTCGAACGTAATTATCTACATCTTCACTTTACGTAGCTAGTTTGAATAAGATTGGTTATTACTTATTGTTGATGTTGATTTAATTTCACAGCCTCCCACATAGAGTAATATTTAATTTCATTTTGTATTTTAGTACGTGATAGGCCAAGTAACCGAATTGGTCGTTATTAAAGTAACCCTTTGATATTGACCTGTCACCTAATTTTCTGTACCTTTTATAGTTTATAAAAATGTCATATGAGAGAAAAAGATTAGTAAAAATGTCATGACTTATAATTTTTGAAAATTACTAATTACACGTCAACATATTCATTCAGTTTTAATAATCTACGTACCTTTTATAGTTTATAAATACAGTTGATATGTAAGATGCTTTCAAATCCTGTTTCCATATCATACATCATGTTGTTTGTAACTTAATCACAAATAATACTGTTATAACATGCTTTAAAATGTTGTTTCGATATTATAGATTTTGTTGACATGTCATCACGCCAAATAACTAAATACACATTTCTGGAATGTGCTTCAAGTGGCCTGTCAGATCAAAAAAAGTAGAGCATAGTAAAAGCTTAATTGCACCCCATTAATTTGACCCCCAGTTAAGAACCTTACCACACTATATCTTTACTGTTTACGAAAACCGATTCATATCGAATCCTCATAAACTGTCATCAATAATGATCAACAACAGGCTGCTGCTAGCTGCAGCTGCTCTTATAATATCATTTGTATGTCCACCAGAAATTGTTAACGTTGGACTGGTGTTCTTAAGTGACGTCATACTCAATCCTTTACCATACAGTGAGTTTGCATATCTGATCTTAGTCTTGTGTCTTAATATTATGCGAGTTTTGTTTGTGTTGATGTAAGCTTTGCTTAGAGTATGAAATATTGTATAAAGTATAAACCATTTGGTTAAATGGTAAGCTGTTTATATTTGAATTTTCAAGATCTAATATCCATAGAATTTTGTTTTCAAACCATATAGATTATTACAGTACTGCTTTTACAAAGATTAGATTCATCATCAAAAACTTAGCATCAGATCTTAGTCAAGGTCTGTGTTAGTCAACGAGACATGAAGATCGATACAACTCAAACAATCTGAAGCAGTGACTTAGCACTTTACTCGTGCGTGGTTGCCATTTCTTACTTCCTGCAGCTTGGTTTGATAAGTTATGTAATTTTTGGGTTTTTAGTTATGTAATTTAAGATTGTATCAAAATTCTATAAATAATGATATCATTTTAGCTTCTTTTTTTTGTTGTGTAATTGCAAATTTAATTAAAGTTTCTAGATAAAGGGTTTTGGTAACAATATACATAAGGCTTATGGTTAAATCTTACCATAATGATAAAAACAACAATTAATGAACTCATAATTTCCATACTCATACAAATTTTGTGAATTTTGTGATTGTTAACATGCAATGTATTGTTAAATAGGGGAAAATTTAGTGTTGATATCAATGGCTAGTTTTTATAGATAGTGTATGCTTTACCATAACCCTTAACAATTTGTTCAATCTGAATATAAACAGATTCATACCCTTAATAATTTGTGCAACTTGAATATTGTAAACTGATTCATACCCTTGCCTTAGTTACCAAAAACACAGAGTATTACCATATTATTGGTATATACGTATAGTTGTTGCACAGCCAAAACCGCTAATTGTTTGTATATTGGCATGTGAACTTTGCAGATACATGTGTTCCTACAACTAAAGAATTAGTGATCCAGAAAAATATCTTTTCAGCACTTAAAACCTTACTACTTAATGGCCAACAATCAGTTCTTGTTCAGTTATGGTCCCCGACGAAAGCAGGAAACACATATCTACTTTATACATGTCGGTCTTTCGGTTATTATAGGACGACTGACGCCGGCGAAGGACTTTTGGTGTACCGTGGAGGATGTTTAAGCCACGCATTCTACATACATCCTGAGGAAAATGTATCCTTTGGCCTACCTGGTCGAGCTTTCATAGAAGGGACTCCTCAACAGACTCAAGATGTTCATGACTACCCTGTAGACCAGCGTCCGCTGTGTGAAGATAATGCTATTTTTTCAATGAAATGGGGGTCATTTGCAGTGCCCGTGATTTTAGATGTTGAATGTGTTGGTGTGCTAGAGTTTGTCATGACTGGACCAACAGGTCGTTATGATGAACTTATGAATGAAGTTTGCAAAGCGCTTGAGGTTTCTCCTAACCTAATAATTGATTTACATGTTTTCATTCATACATATACATGCATGTATTACTGTCTCTCTATATCCCTATGCTCATCAGCTCATATATTATGCTACAAAAATGGTTCATGATTGGTGAATTGTACCTTCTTAATCAAGTAACGATTTAGACATAGTAAATATAGGACTTGTTTAACATTCTTGATATCGATAGATTGGAAGCTGACTCAAATTAGTTTTATGCTGAGAAAGGAATAAGAATACATCTCACCTGATAGAAATACCCTTGTTTGTGGTGTGTCATCTTTCTCATATTTAAATGGTACGTTATTCAGAAATGATCGTGTTTGTGACTAGCTATGTATATATGGTACACCTGTAAGTAAGAATGAGGCCTTAGATAATATGAGCCAGCTTCAACAAAATAACAAATCTGTTATTTCACTGGCAGCTTGCAGGTTTTCAGTCATCACTCAAACTTGATACTCCAAGAAGGACTTGTATTGCCAAAAAGTCCAAGTCTTCAATCAAACATGATGCTACAAAAGAGACTGAAAGTTCCAAAAAAAAGACACGCGAAACACAATCGAGAAGATATGCTCGTTATAACGTTCTTGTTCCGTTATTTGGACTGAGTAAGGCAGAAGCTATGAAAGAGATTGAAAGAAGATTTGATTTACCGAAAAAAGGTAAGGATATTGCAACGACTAAAATTAACTGGTGAAGTTTTTCTGAACTACGTCACTTGTCCTTTTGCAGTCATAGATAGTACTTTTACGAATGCTCTTAGGAATAAAGTAGGTATTACTGAGTGGCCATGCATACGACATACACATAGTAGAGCTTCTTCTTCTGCCCCTGAGTTGTCTGAAGCTGCTGGTTCTATCAAAACTCCAGATTCAGTTTCGACATTCGTCTGGTAGGTTGTTAAGAAACTTTCAGATTCATTTTGTTATTATGAGACATTGCACTCGTTTACAATTTAATGAATCTTTTTATCCTTTGTATGTAGTGACACAGTGATATCCGAGCAGTTTAAGGAACCAACTTCAACTTCCATAGCATCTGCCTATAAGGCTCAACTTTATGAAACACTATTAGACACTAGTCCGGTTTCTGATGATTTTAACCAATATAGGTAGTTCATTTCCATTCTTTCACATTCATTCCGTTATTGTGGGCCATCGGACTCTTTCACATTGTATCTAATTCTTCATTTGTAGGGACAGTGGGGTTTCTATCGAACCATCTGCCTTGGGACCTTCTGAACGCTTACATGCAATTGAGCGTGAATTAATGGAAGAAGATCAAGATGACCTGGGAGTTCATGATCACGGAAGATCCAATGATATGTTAAAAGAATTTGAAGAATGTTTACGTGATACTAGTGGTGGCATGGAGATAGATATTGCAACAAGTGTGCTGCGGTTTGAGTAGTTTTAGTAAAACCGAATGCTCCCATGCAAAATTTACGTTAGCTCTCGCTAGTATTGTAAGTTCAGAGAAGCTACTGTTAAACAGCTTGTTTAGAATGTTGTTGTATCTTGTTGTTCCTTTGAACTCTCACATTTAACAATTACATAGGATAGGGGGAATAAATTGATGAGAGGGCTATCCTTATGCAACACTTCCTTGTTTCTATGGAACAATACACGTGTCTCACACTCTTCTTATGTTTCTAGCATAATGAAAGACTGAATTTTCTGTTTGTTTACTACTGAAACATAATGAAAAATGGTGTTCCAGTTGACACATGTACTAACATGGAAGTATAGAACACTCAAAAAATCAAGTATACTAGTACTAATTAAGTCTTACATTTTTATTTTTATCTTTGTGACAAAAACCATAGTTTAATAATAAAGGCATGATAGTGAAGTATTAAAGTTTTATCTATGGACATCAATTAAAACTATTGTATCTATGGACATTCACTAACAGTAAATGAATGATGTTTTTCATAGAAGAGATGTATATCAAAGTAATCTTGTAAAATACATTATAAAAATATACTAGTATAAATTATTTAACATAACATGTTTTCTTTTTTGCTGTGAAATTAATATTAAACAATAACAATATTTCAGTATTAATAAATAGTTGGAGCTAGTGATGGGCTACTAGAAAAGTATGTTGTGGCTCAAATGAGCAGATGGCCTAGAAAAGAAGATGGAGACTAGATAATCAGCTCAAGCCCAAAATATAAACTGGAAAGGGACCCCATAGCTTTGGGCCACAAACCAACATACCCAAATTCCTCTAAATGCTATTCATGTAAATAGATTACATAATATACAGCAGACCGGATTGAATCGAACCGAACCGAATATAATTCTGTTCGATATTCGGTCCTTACTTTTTTTAATATTCGTCTTTGGTTCTGTTCGATTTTACTCAAAACCAACCATTATGTTTTGTTGGACCGGACTAGACCGACGAACCGGACCAGACCGACCCGAACATGGATCGAACATGTTTTGGACAAATCAGTTTTCGGTCCGATCCGGTCTTGATCGGTTCGATCCGGTTTTCAGACCATCATCAACCCTAGATTAGAGTATTATTCACACTATCGCAATGGCGTAAAAGCAACATCCGCAATGCATCATATCTTGCAAATTATACATTGCCACTTTAATCGCCATGCTTTGCATTTTACAGAGTGTGATAGATCGAAACGTAGGTATCGTAGTTTCCAATATTTAAATAACATATACCTACCTTTTGGATGCAAACTTATGAAAGCAGGCTTACCTTTTGCGTGTATATATTACTCGTGCAAAGTTTACCATTCCTTCCGTTTCAAAATATAAGTTTACTTAGCTATTTTTGGTTGTTCTTAAATTAATGTTCACTTTCAGTTTTAACCAATCAAATTACTTCTAACTGACCGAGAATAAAATTTTATTGATTAATATTGTAAGATGACAACTTTTCTTAACCTTTATGAAATATAAAAATAGACATAGAATTTGAAACCGAAGGATTAAACAGCTAAAACATCCTTCGCCAAGGGCAATATTTTAATTAGAGGATCTTGAATGCGCCTTTTCTAATAGCATATCCATATTACCCATTGTGGTGCTCTAAAAGATCTACAGCTTTTAGTTATGTCATGTTGTGTTCATCGAATTTATTTTGTCTATTTTTTTTTCCTATTTATTAGTAATGTTTGATGTTTTTCTAGCTAGGGAGACCAAACAATTTCTTCCTCTTGATTTATGAGGCTTTGTATTTTAATTTTGAGCTATTCATTTGTCATCGTCTTGTTTTTTGCCATACTTTTAGACACAAAACCTAAGGGTAAAAGTCATTTTCCTCTATATTTGTATTCTTTTAAAAGTTCTGTTAGGGCAGTTAAAAAAAAAATAATAATAAAATACAGATGATATATATAATGGCTAAATAAAACAAACTGGTAACAATCATCCTGATAACGACATTGAGGTTTTTATATTTTTAACACAATCTAGTTTATGTCAACTGTTTTTAACTTTTGCAAATTGATCAGTACCTTATTTCCCTATGTTCCATACGTTGTTTGGACGCTTATTCAATTACAAGAATCATATTGCACACGTACACTCACTGCCATCCCGAGGTAGATGTTGATGCATTGCTCATTCGGCTTCTAAAATAAATTAACTTTATCGTGCACAGACAAAAAAAAAACAAAACAAAACAAAAAAAAGTCATTGGATTCGATCATGAGGTACGTACATTACGTATACCCATTTCGAGCACCTGGACATTTGACCAGGGCCGTCCCATGAATCAATGAAATTTTTGAGGACACTGTACGAAATTATATAATGAGGCCTTTCGTTAAGCAATATTACATATAAAATGTCACCGTTTATAAGATATAATGCAATTAGTTATCTAAACGTTCTAACATATTACTCATTTAAGATATTTTCTCATCTAAATATTTTTTTCTTCGTGAAAAATATGTCTACACAAGACAAATTTTGAGGCCCTAAAAGTTCTAAGGCCCTGAGCGGTCGCTCACCTTGCACACTCTCAAAGACGGTCCTGCATGTGACAAGATGCAACTCAACTTCTTAACATGACAACCATAACTCTAAATTAAACAATCCACATGCTTAATCAATACAGTACTATCTAAGTTGCCTAGTCTTGTATAACTCCCTGAAGATATAAAGGTTTGTATAAAGAGGCATAATAGATACTTATATGAGATTTATTACAAAGAATGACAAGCAACATCAAAGGTACTATTAGAAAATTACTAACTTTATCGCTAAGTATTTCCTAAAATAGATATAAGGAACTGACAAACGATAATTTAGCAATGCCTACTCATTAAAAAAGCAAAGTGATTTGTACATTTTTAATTTTTATTGATATACTCTAATGTACAAATAGTTAAAACAGATTAAACTTAAAATATAACTGATGCACACATTAAAGTGTGCCAATAAAACAGAAAGTGTGCAAATTAATTATACTTTGAAAAACATCTTACAAACATTAACATGTGATGTTGTATCACAAGAATACGAATTCATAATGCCTCACAAAGAGTACGATCTAATTATGTGACAATATATAACTTGGGTTTTTTTAACATGTGCCCCGGGGCACATGTTAAGCAAATAAAAAGGCCGGCAGGACCCACGAAAAAGGACGCCCGGACTCATAAAAAATACACTTTTCAAATAAAATATGTGAGTTCGGACGTCTTTTTTCGTGGGTCCCGTCGTCCTTTTTATGTGCTTAACATGTACCCCGTAGGCACATGTTAGAAAAATCCATAACTTTATTGCTAAGTATATCTTCAAATGGTTTTAAGACAATGACAAAAGAGAATTTAGCAATAACTACACGTTAAAATCGATCACCTATCAGGCTATACGATAAATGTGAAGCTAAGCTAGGAAAAACAAGAAAAGAATGATTCCGTTATACCACCCATGAAATTGAACATTACAAAGCTTATTCATAACTCTCGATAATTTCACTCTACCAGCTGTTTATTTCATACACCATTTTTTATACCCCAGCCCAACCCCTTAGCTTTTGTCACATTATTTCACAATCGTAAAAAAATGTCAAAAGAAGCGAGTCCTGAGACAAACATTGTCACAGCCGCACCACGAAGACCAAGGTCCATCGAGGACGATGAAGGTGGACTACATTCGGTGGATGTAAAGGACATGGATGTCGTGGAGATGAGTGAAACCGAGAGCGAGGAAATTGAAGAGAATGAAGATTTGCCGAGCAAGGGTGAGGTCATAAGCTGGTGCTTTTACGAGCTGTGCTCGTATTTTACACATACGGTTCTTCTTACAATTGTGTTTCCGCTTATCATAAGTCAGACGTTTAGTAAAGATCCACCGGAGCCAGCTCGAGGGTGGTACACAAATGGTAGAGGGTTCTATTGCACCAAAAAGGAAACTCTTTTGTAAGTTTCGTCTACTCTTTAATTAGCTTTACAAAATAAGCAGATTTAAGCACTATATATTAAGGTACTTATTTAAGCATCTTAGAAGTGCTTATTTTTTAGCAAAAGCATAAGCACTCTCATATGCCCCTTTTACTATACAACACATATGGCGTCAACTTGTTAATACAAAATTCGGGATGAGTATTAATAGTAAATATGTTTCTAAATCATCGCTAAGCTATTTGATTAAAGCTCGACTTATTAATAAGTAGTCTAAATGATCTTGTACGTGGATTAATTTCAGGTTTGAAGCATTAACATACGCAAGAATAAAAGTTGGTGGCATGAAATTTTCTCCACTAGAATGGACTTCAATCTCATGGTTTACGGGCCTAATCCTCGCCGCCCCGGTCCTTGCCTCAGTCTCCATTCACCTCGACTACCGCCGTAACTCCCAATTTATAACAGCAGTCGCCACCGCAATTGGTGCAATTTTTTGCCTCCCATCTGGAGCCATCAAAACCGTCTGGATCATGCCACCTTATGTTGCAGCCATAGTGGCCTCCAACACTGTGGGGTCTGCCTTCCACAACCGCCACCTTGGACTCATGGTCCGAGGATTCGTGGGGGACACAATTCGTAAACTCCAGTTCCCAGACAGACAAGCTATATCTAGCTGGTTATCACTTTACGCGACTGCTGGAGGCTGCTTAGGATCAGCTGCCATCGCGTCTTTCACTTACTATATGCTTAGGAACTCCGAAGGGTTTATAAGTTTATGGGTTGTGTCAATCTTTAGTGGCATTTTATGGTTTGCGGGAATTGCACACATCATTACTGCAACTCGTTCTAACGGAAGCAATACATTAGACCCTGATTCAGTTTCTTCTCGACATTTTGTTTCAATTTTTAACTACCCACATGCCGCCGGGAGTTTAGTTGGAGTGTTCCTCTCATCGTTTGCAACAATGAGCATATTCGCGGGTGGTCTGCTTTACATTGTGGGACAACTTTGTACACCACCAAAAGATTTGCTATTTTCTTGGCTAATGTATTTCTTTTTCCCAATATTCGTGTTGCCAATGTTACAACCGGTCCAAAGAATAATCCGGTCGGATGCTGTAAAGATGCAAATATTCGGGTTCTTGTTATCCACATTCACTTCAGGTATGGGGTTTTATTATCGAAGAGAAAATTGGCGTAACAGTCATGTGTTGTTTATTGCGGCTGTGCAAAGTATTGCATCAGGTGTTTTGCACGCGTATAGTAGGATTTTGCTGATGGATTGTGCGCCTACGGGTAAAGAAGGGGTTTTCGCGGCTTGGTTTTCGTGGGTGAGGATGTTTGGTGCGTTTGTTGGGTTTGCTATTGGTTCAAGTGGTGTAGGGAGCATTAACAGGTCGTTTGGGGCTGCGTTTGTTGCTGCTGTTATTGGGATTGTGGCTTTGATATTTAGTAATGTTAGTAGTTATGGCGGAGCGGTTGCAGCTGGTCATGTGCATAAGCGCGGTGACGTGCCTGTTCGTGCATCCGATGCACTGCCATCTAAGATTAAAGAAAAAGAGAGTTTCGAAGAATCACAAGATCGAAGTGTTGAAGTTTGATTTCTGTTATGTTTTTCGGTTAGTTTGGAAATATTTGCCTAACAAAGTGTTGTTCTCTCTCTTTTTTTTTCTTTTCTTCTTTTTTTTCCTTGCATTTTTCATTCCTTAATTTTGTTTTCAAAAAGAGCTTGGGCGATTCAGAAGTTTGTTTCATGAAAGTTTGCAAGTACTTTGGAACATTTAAGTGGAAAGGATACAAACATATGAGTTGTCGTGTTTTCTCTCCCTTTTGTTTATAGAATATGTTGTTCTAATCGACATTCAACTTGTTTGTTGTTGTAGCATAAAATTTGAGTACTATTGATTAGGTTTCAATTTACACTAGATTTTAACTTCATGCACGCGAGTTATTTGATGTAATTTGAATTTTGAACATTACACTATCAAGAGCATCAGGTGTAGTGAAGAGCATTAGTTTTTCATTTAGTCTTTTTGGGTGTCACATTATTTTAATACTTTTACTTCAAAAAACTCCCTCACTCATAACAAGTTTCAATAAGTCATTTGTGCCCAGGGGCGTAGCCAGGAATTTGTTTATGGGGGGGCCAAAACTTTGTTAAAGACAAGAACTTGACGTAATGTTGAGGATTGTTTAGCCAATTCGTGTTTAAATAAGAATTAATATGGGATGATCATTTAAATTGTATAACAGTTAGGATTTCTAGAAATTGGCTAGTACAAGTGATAGGCCAAAAAACAACAATATGGACACTTTACTATATTGGACTAATGTAAACGTATAGAAGTTAAAGATTTGTGGGTGGGCGGCCCACCTTCGCCTCCACATGCCTCCGCCACTGTTTGGGCCTCAACCACCTCAATTTTGTTTTCTTTTTCAATTTGTAAACAAACTAAATGTCATTCATTAAAATAAAATTACAATACAAAACAAGCAATAATACGAATTTAAAAAATGCAAACAAAAAACATATGAAAGAATATAAGGCACAATACCCTAACATTTACCTCTATTGACATAATAGGCACAAGAAATTATAAATGCCTCAAATTATAAATAAACTAATTATATAATAGACCAAACAAAACTCAATAAATTCATTTACCTCTATTGACACTATAGGCACAAAAAATACTAATACCCCGTACACTAAAAACCATAAACAAGCCCTAATATTTAAGGGATATAAGGCACAATACCTTATTATTTTTCATTCCTGACCTAATTTCACTCTCACACAAACGCCTCTCACTTCATTTTTTTTATGAGCTCCCACTTCATATTATGAAAACAAAACATGCAATATAGATCTTTATATATATATATATATATATATATATATATATATATATATATATATATATATATATATATATATATATATATATATATATATATATATATATATATATATATATATAGTAAGGATCCAGTGAGAAGTAAATTAAAATAAAAAGTGGTGAGAAGTGACCAAAATCACGCATTTGAGATGCAATGACTTGCATTAGATGCATTTCTATTCATATAGATGCAACATCTTGAGTTTCGAAAGTTAATTTGATGTATAGATGGTGCAAATTGGTTTTCATGATTTTGGCTCGTGCAGAGGAACAAAAAACAAGAGAAATCATGAAATGCGTCTAATATAAGTATATGCATCTGATTAAAAGCTAGAAAACACATTATGGTGCGTTATAATGCATCTAAGATTATAGGGATGCATCAAATTTAGGTCAGTGCATCTCGGATTTGCGGTTATGGTTCTTCTTATTCCTTTTTATTTTAACTAATCTTCTTATTTGATCCTAACTCAATATATATATATATATATATATATAGATATATATATATATATATATATATATATATATATATATATATATATATATATATATATATATATATATATAGAGTAAAGTCCTAAAAACATCCCTGTGGTTTGCCCCGTCGTGCTGATTACATCCCTAAACTTTTGTTTGGAACAATTACATCACTCCGTTAGTAAAGTTGGCACAAAATCATCCCTAAGGACGAATGCTGCAAAGATGTCCTCGTTAAGTCCCTACGTGCTGGTCACGTGAGGGGTATTTTTGTCCATTTCTCACTCATCCTAAATAACCCTTTCTCTCTCACAAGCCCACAAAGGTATGATCTTCAACCCTTTATTTCATCATCATCTCCTCTGCCCCTTTCTCTCTCGTCGCCGCTGCAACACCCCGCCACCACCGCCGCCGCGCGTACACCACCACCACCAAAACGCTTGTCTCAACCTCCTCTCCATTTACACCCACTCCACGCGCCATTTCTCACTACCACCGCCACCCAAACCACCCAACGCGCCACCCTTTATTGTTATTTCGCCATTTCACGCATAGATCGGGAAGAAGGAAGGTGAGAAAAACGAGTCCTCACTCGTTTAGTGACCTCCGAGTCACGTTTTTCTTGTTTTGGTTTGGGTTAAGTGGAAAACGAGTAGGAAACAATCTTTTATAAAAGAAAACGCAAATAAAATTTGTTTGGAGACTTGGATGGTGTTGTTGACGTTAGGGATGAACCGTGACCACTAGGGTCCGGTTTGGTTTCTTTGGGTTTGAGCCGAGAGCAAGCAAGAACAAGGGTTCGGTTTTGGTTGATTTTTGGTTGTTGTTTTTGTTGGAGTTGACCGGGACCAAGAAGGTCCGGTGGTTGTAAACGTGGTTGGAGCCGGGGAAACACCAAGGACTAATAGGGTCCGTTTGGTTCGTGGTTATATATGTGGGTTAAGCCGAGACCAATAGGGTCTCGGAATTGGTTTTTGTATGAGTTTGATGTGGGATTGAAAGTTGAGTTGATTTGGAGATTGATTGAGAGAGAAAGGGGCAGAGGAGATCATATATATGTTTTTGAGTGGGAAATGGACAATGTAAATGTGACAATTGATCCATAAGCCTGCTGTTATAAATGTGACAATTGATCCATATGCTGGTGCAGAAAGTGGTCGGATGCAACACAAAATTTGAGGTGTGTAAGTTGTTTATATTTCATATAGCATACATTTGGAAGAACATGAATAAAGTTAGAATCAAAACCATTGTATGGACACACTGTAATATTGTTACTAATTATAAGTTTTGAAATGGAGTAGATTGTGATATTTAGACAAAATATGCATATGTTTAAGAAGCCATTACACCATCAAACGGGTGTCTTGTTCAAACTTGTATGGTCTCGACATGTATACGAAACCAAATATAGGTGATTCTTTATTTCAGCTTGTCATGCTTATGAACAATTACCAAGTATAGTTTTTTTTTTTTTTTTTTTTTTTTTTTTTTTTTTTTTTTTTTTTTTTTTTTAATAAATACATGGTGGATTTAGATTCTTTAAGATCACTGTACAGTTCTTGAATTTAGATTCTTCATATCAATGTTTTTGAGTGAGAAATGGACAAAAATACCCCTCACGTGACCAGCACGTGGGGGACTTAACGGGGACATCTTTGCAGCATTCGTCCTTAGGGATGATTTTGTGCCAACTTTACTAACGGAGTGATGTAATTGTTTCAAAAAAAAGTTTAGGGATGTAATCAGCACGACGGGGCAAACCACAGGGATGTTTTTAGGACTTTACTCATATATATATATATATATATATATATATATATATATATATATATATATATATATATATATATATATATATATATATATATACACACACACACACTAGTGTCAAAACCCGTCTTTGTGTTTTTTATTTTATGATTTAGTGGATCAAATATATACTAAAAAGTAATTAAAAGTTAAATGAAATGGTTAAGATCTATAATTAATGTTACCATAATCCATTAAACGACTAGAAACAGGTAAGTACTTTGATTTGTGGTTTTTAGTTTTAGGATTTAGTAGAACAAATATATAATTCAAAATTATTAAAAGTTAAATTAAACGGTTACGAAGTATAATTGATGTTACCATAATCCATAAATCGGCTAAAAGTAGGTAACTACTTTATAACATTTTGTTCTAAACTAATCATGAATATCTTTTACATTTGATAATATTATTAACATTTATTATTATTATTTAAATAATAAATGTATATATATACACACACTGCAACTTTTTTGCCGTTTCCTTTGTCGAATATTCGGTGAGCTCGCAAAGGGCAAGCACTCGGGGTGTGATGGCGGGTTTGTGGCGAGGTCCGGTGAGCCTCCACATTGGAAGCGGAGGCATCTCGCCACCACACTCAACGCTCTAAGATGTAATTTGAACATTATGTATTGTTCAAAAAACCCAAAAAACCGAAAAACTGATTTGAACCGTTCAATCCAATGCTGGAAATACCTGAAACCGAAACTGGAAAACCCTGCTTATCATATTGTTCCGTTTTTGTTTCTAGATATCCGTTGTTAACCCTACCGAACCGTATGTAATTCACATGAAAGTTTTTAACTAAATATTCAAATAGTTGTACAAGTTTCGCTTATATTGTTGCACTACTTTTATTATATAATGAATTTTTTTCCTCTTAATGTAAACATTTTCTATACATCTATGTGTGATAATTGATTAATGTGATCGTAAACTATAAACTTCAAATAAATATTTTTATTTGAATGCAATTATTTGATGGAATAACTTTGATATGACTAACTTATTCAATGTTATTTAATTTTACCAAATGACATTTTACGTAATCATGGTTTAATTCCTATGGTTAAACTCGATTAAATGACTAAAATGATTAACCGTGACTTAAACCGTGTGTAACCGCTCATTTTAAGTAGCCGCATGTCCAGTTACATGCCTAGTCCGGTTCGATTTCAAGTAGAGACCCACCCCACGATGCGTAGTTTAAACCTTTTAACTAAACGAACCAAACCGCTCTGTAAACACCCTTTAGATACACAAAATCATTATTATATGCTGTGAAAAACAAGAATTAAAATTTGAATTTTTGGACTATGACAAATTGGCAAGTGTTGCACCTAGATTTGAGATCAATATAGATCTCATATTTACCATAGATCCAATAATTCAATTTTAGCCATCTATTTTTATTAAAATTAATAAAAAGACTATTTCACCTTTTTTTTAAAACAACATATCTTGCAAATTGAAAATCTTCAAACTACAAAAAATACACCATCGCAACGAGAATTAAATTATCTTTCTATAGATATGCACTTCTCTATATTTTCGACAATTTTTTTTTTCAAAAATTCCACCCAAAAAAAACATATATGATTTGTAAAAATCGAATTATATATGATTTTCACAGATCATATATGATTTTTACAAATCACATATGATTTTCAAAAATCATATATAATTTGTAAAAATCGAATCATATATGATTTTTCTGGGCCGAAATTTTGAAAAAAAATCGTTAAAATATGTAGAAGTGCATATCTATAAAAAGATAATTTAATTCTCGTCGTGATGGTATGATTTTTTTCGCGTAAAGATTAACGGTTTGCGAAATATTTAATTTTTAAAAAAAGGTGAAAGTTTATTTTATTTTATTTTATTAGAAAAATGAATGGCTATGATTGATTTATTGGATATATGGTAAATTTGAGATCTATATTGAACTTTTGCCATTACGCCTATTTGTCAAAAACCATAATGCATTTTAAGCGTACTCATTTATCGCTTTAATCAGACACAACTTTAAGAAAATAAAAGGTTTTCACTTTTCATGAATGTTTATACTAATGACTTCAGAATAAAATTAAAATTATGGTTTCTAATTATTCGAGTGAGAACAATTTTTTTCTCATGGGAGATTATACTTTATAGCTCTGTTGTTGACTAATTTTCGCGTCTTTTACCAAAAGTCTATACGGTCTGACCATAACTTCGACCTTACCTGAATTAGTTGCATATTGACTATTGAGTCATTTGTGCACTTTGAATTCCCCTGTATACTATTTTCAGGATTGGTTGTACTTATTATTTTAATAGATATAACACGTTTCTCTGACATAATTAAAACAAAAAAGTATAAATAATGTGAATGCTCGAGCCTGCTCACAGGTGCAATTACGATCCTGCTGAAAATGCAATTACGAGAACAAATTACTCAATAGTAAGAAATCATTGCTTGAAAATCGACGATGAAAATAAATCATAAAAAAAGAGTTGTGATCTTGTATTTTATTTCAATACTTAAGTTGCTAGTACAAAAGGTGTGACGTGTTAGGATGTAGATTGAGATGGCTTATTGGGTCTGGCCAACAAGTTATTAGTAGACTGGATCTGTACTAAATCAAGTAATGAGATAATTTCATCCACAAATGAAAGTAAACCGTTAGCTTTACCGTGGGGACGGACCCTACAATTAAGCTCTGGCGTGAGAGTACGTAATCATGTTTGTCAGAGAATATTGTAGTACGTGTATTAGCATGTATAGAAAGTCATACCTTGTAATTGTGTTAGAGTCTCCTTTTATAGACGAGTCCAATAATTGGGTTTGCTAGTATTTCGCTTATATTTGTTAGTGGCCAGAGTGGGACCCTTGTCGGGTGATAAGGTTTTAAAATACCTTTTTGAAGGGTCGTTTAAGCCCTTATTTGATCACTTTTGTATCCGTTATTACTTAATATCGTTCCTTTTCACTTTTTAGGTCTCTTGAAGGCAAATTGCTGTAATGGCACTTATTTGGACGAAAAAGCGCGGATATACGAAGAAAATGGCCAAAGTCAAGAATCGAGACACTCAAGCTGTTGAAATACAAGGTGATGGCGTCACTGCCTAACTGCGACGCCGTCGGAGCATTTTGTGACGGCACAGAAGCCAAATTTCTTATTTTCAAGTGACGGTGTCAGGCTTTAAAAGGGTAGGCCGTCGCAACTCAGACGGCCTAGATTTGATCCAGACGACGTCATAGACTGAAGGGGACGGCGTCACAACCAGAAGGTGACGCCGTCACAAGCTGATCAAGTCACAACATGCGCGCGAAGTAGCTGATACTGTTTTGGCCATAACTTTTGCTTACGAACTCGGATTTAGGTGATTCAAAAGCCCACGCGACCAGAACGAGAAAATCTACAGTTTGGTGAAAAAAGTCGTTGCGACGCCGTCACTCTTTAGGTGTGACGCCGTCGCTCTTTGCCGAAAGAAAATCTGCCTATAAATATAACATTATAACTTCACTTTTTGTAGGCTCTAAACCCTAACTCCGATTCCAGGGTTTAGATAGGTGTTTTTTCAGCAACTTTGAAGGTTTCAATCACTCCAAAAATATCTTGTAATGGTTTGTTGATTATATTTTAATCCATATATTCAATTTATCGTTATGCTTATCCTATGTTTGATTGATTGTGTGTATGCTTGCATGTTCTCCATGTCCGGCTAATTTACTTGTGTGTTTGCTTAGGGAATATGAAACTTAGTTATTGAATATTGATTGGTTGTCTCTTATCTTAGTTGTTAATGATTTAGTAATGCGATAGGTCATTCGTTGTGTACTTAATGCTTGATTAATCTTTGTGAACCTTAGGTTATAGCACCTTGAGCGGTTGTAAGCTAAACTATCCAAAGAGGCCTTAGAGTAAGAGTTTATGATCCCTAGTGGTATTTTGTAGACGAGATCCTTTGGTAACTTCAAAGAGTTAGGGATAAACGCATACCCTACAACTTTAGACACACAACGCGTTAAGAATAAGGACGTGACAATTCAACCATCAATAGGAGATAATTAAGGAGTAATAAAACCTAAGTAAACACATCTTTAAATCATCATACGAGCACACAACAATAGACATAGACTATCCTTAGCTTAGTTAATTAGATAAGTAGAGTAATCGGTAGAAATACCAACCCCCAAATCCAAACCCCGAGATTCGTATCTTTCCATTTCATAAAATATAAAAATACAAAAATAATCATCCCTCAACTTTAGACTTAAATCGACATACACTTCAGCCTAACGACACTATTCCCCTAGAGAACGATATCAATACCCGTGGCTTACCCTAATACTACACTACAACGATTAGGTTCACTGCCTAGGGTGTTATAAAACTTGCTCGAAGAAAAGGAAGTTCTTTTAACCCCGAACGACGCGTGTAGCGTTATCATCGGGTAAGGATCCATAATGATCATAGTTGCAGTATACAGACCATCTTCCACTACTGTTGGTTGGTCCGCTGATAGTGCTTGCGGGAGCACTCTTCAGATGGTTTGCGTGTTTCTTTGTGTGTCCGGGCCGTAGCCAATTTGTCATTAGGCTTAGTGGCGACCCTGTTATCATTGTTGGGCTTGGACCCTAAATATATATAGCATATGGTGAGCTCGTTAGGCCTGCTACACGTGCTATACGTGATCATTAGTTATTGCATTTCCTAATGAAAAATAAGATTCGCCAAGCGAAAAGATAACATAGCTTTGTCAGCGATGATCGTAAATGCGAGGCTTAATATTGCAAAATATAAGAAATAGGTTGTCTTAAACTGTTACCGTAGACGAATCAATTTGATCATTGAAAATAAATGTCAGAGGTAAATCCGTAGTTCTACTTTCATTAACCGTAGACAGATCAATTTCTTCCGTGTCACTTCCCTTTCTGTATCCCTTTCAAAGGGTTTTTAGACATTATCAGCCTGAAAAAAAAAAAAAAAAAAAAAAAAAAAAAAAAAAAAAAAAAAAAAAAAAAAAAACTTCAAAGTAAATTGAGTTACTCACTTACTTGGCGAGTTAATACAAATTACAAAGCCCCCTAAATTATTAGCCGAAGATATTATTAGATTTAACGAGTGTAGAAACCCGCGCGATGCAGCGGGATTGGCTTCTAAGGACTTATTTTGTAGCGACACTTAAACTTCAGGGGCAGTTTTTGCCAAGTTGTGAAACTTTGCATTTAATGTTCGGACTTACTTTGCAACGATACTTAAACCTCAGGGACTGTTTTTGCCAAGTTGTGAAACTTTGCATTTAATGTTTGGACTTAGTTTGCAGCGATACCTAAACCTGAGGGGCCATTCTTGCCAAGTTGCGAAACTTAGCAATAAATGCGGGGACACATGGCATGACCACATGCGTTCCCCGCTTTTTAGTTAATAGATATAATATTTGGCCCAATTATCTTTTGTAAGGCCCATTACCTAGCTGGTCTAATTTCCAAGCTTTGTGTTTACTTCATATAGGTTTATTGATATTGTTATTGTTATTGAATCGTAACACCTTGAAATTTAGAGTTTTGTTTTGGTTACTTAATAATGCTTATGAGGTTTTAGAAAATTATTAAAGTTAGTAGTTAACAGGATAAGGACCTGCAACACAAATAATTAACGAAACAGGACCTCTAATGTAACAAAGTTAACGGCAAGGACTAACACTGTGAAAGTAGATTTAAGATGTAAAATTACATAAGTGCTTTCAGGCTGGACGCAATCGACGCTTTTTTATCGGTTGGGCAACGAGAATTTGGAGGCACGACCGACGTTGAGATCGGTTGCCTCGTCTGTGGTGGTCGGTTGCCACTTCGGTCGAGGGAACAAAAATGCAAACATCGAGTGCAAAACCAACCGATGTAAACGTCTACATTTTCTCACTTTAATTCACTATTAATTTAAAAATATGACCATTTGCAACTTTAAAAAAAAACTTTTTTTAAAATCAAATTTACCAATCTATAAATACCAACTTCTCCTCAAACACAATTCACCACTCACCATTTCTCATCTATATTCAATCAACCATTCTAACGAAATACCCACGAAACACAATTTATAATATGTCGTCATTCGAGCATTTATTCGGTTCTTCTTCGTCTTCCGACGAGGAAGAAGTTTTTAGTGAGTTTGTGGAATTTGCGGATTTTGCTTGGAAGGCTTACAAAGCACCACAGCCAAAAACCCGGCGAAGGTACATACGTAGGGATCATGAGGGTGCTCATAATCGTTTAGTGGCGGCATACTTCTCCGAAAACCCTCAGTTCGACGCAAGAACATTCTCTTGGCGGTTCCGTATGAGCCGAGAGCTATTCACAGAAATTGTTCGAGAGATAACCGATCACTCTACTTATTTTCAACAAACTCTTGATGCTAGGGGCGTACCTAGTATTAGCCCATTGGTCAAGTGTACTACGGCCATTCGTCAATTGGGATACGCGGCCGTTCCTGATTCTCTTGACGAGAGTCTGGCACTTGGTGCATCCACAGCCCGTGAATGTCTTCGTAAGTTTTACGAGGTTATCATAGAGTTATATGGTCGTGAGTATTTGCGAAGGCCCACGTATTCTGACCTTGAAAGAATATATGCTTATCACGAGCATAAGCATGGCTTTTCTGGGATGATAGGAAGCATTGATTGTACAAGTTGGGAGTGGGAGAATTGCCCGAATAGTGAGAGAGCTCAACATTGTAGGGGTGATCACGGGCCACATCCATTCATTTTGTTGGAAGCGGTCGCTTCCCAAGATTTATGGATTTGGCATGCGTTCTTTGGTGTCTCCGGAATGAATAACGACGTAAACATTTTACGTCGTTCACCTGTTTTCAATGATATCAAATCTGGGAGAGCACCAGATCTTGAATTTGAGGCTAACGATGTGGCTTATAAAAGGGGATATTATCTTACTGATGGGATATATCCACAATGGTCTGTTCTTATGAAGTCTATTTCAACTCCTCCCACGGGTGATCGTAAAAGAATATTGTACAAGAGGAGGCACGAAGCAGCAAGGAAAGATGTGGAACGGGCTTTTGGTGTGTTGAAGAAAAAGTGGAAAATGCTTAAAGTTCCTGCTCGAGGGTTTTTTAGAAATGATATCCAAGATATTATGTATACATGTATCATATTACATAATATGATCATCCGACACAAGCAGCGGGCGATATGTTCTACATGGTTTGAAGATGAGGGACACCAAGATCATGATCCCTTAAGAACGCATGAAGAATCGTTGGTGGTTACTCAGGAGCTAATGGACTCATCAACTCATCAAAACTTAAAATCTGATTTGGTCGAACACATTTGGAGAAATCGTCGACATCATGTCGAAGCAGTGAATCAAGTCGATAGTGACGATGACGAAGACGATGAAGAGTTTTTGTAATGTTTTAACGTTATTTGAATTTCGTATTGTAATGTTTTTTTTTTAAATTCGTAGTTAATGTTTTTTTTTTTAATTTCGTAATGTAATGTTTTTTTTTTAATTTGAATGAAATTTAAATTTAATGTTAAAAAAAAAAAAAAAAAAAAACCAACTTAGCTCGTCGACTAGGGCATCCGGGTTGTCCCAGGTCGCTGGAGAGAGAAGGCTGACGTAACGCTGAATGACCCAGGTTGTCCCAGGTCACGACTGGGACTAGCCTTATGGGCTTTATAACCTTAATTCTCAGGAATTTAAGCCTTCAAAGTCACATGTGTCCTTATATGTGTTTAGCATTATGTTATTGAGGGAAAAAAGAGTTGGTCGCTCCATTAGCAAATAATTCACAAGAGGGTTTACATGAGTAAGCCTTGGAGAATTGTGTAATCATAAAGAGATTTCAAGTGTTTTTTATTAGTCATCAACGTAGATATGAGTTTATGTTATGATTAGTTATAGAAGCTAAATTGGGGATTTTGTGTGAATCGGGTAAGAGAAAATACTTAAAATAAGCTAAAAAGTCATGCATGGTTCATTACATAGTCATTTTTTTGTGTTTTTTTCTCATTTTGGTCATGTTCGACTGCTCAACTGCTCAAATCCACTAATTTAATGCCAAGTGTCCACCCCTTTGTACCTTTTATTAAAAGTACGCCGTCGGTTGAGCAGCCGTCAGTCGAGCGCCGTCATCGAGCATAGTACTTTTAATAAAAGGTACAAAAGGGGTGGACACTTGGCATTAAATTAGTGGAGTCGAATAGTCGAGCAGTCGAGCATTACCAAAATGAGAAAAGGCATAAACAATGACCATGTAATAGACCATGCATAACTTTTTGGCTTATTTTGAAAATTTTCTCATCGGGTAATATGACAACCTAAACCTTAGTTAAGATGCTTTGAGATTAAAGGATAACTATGTTAGGTAAGAAATTTGATACGAAGAAATTTAGGGGGTGCTTGGTTGGGGGTAATAGGGGTGGGGAATGGAAAAATAATGATTAAACATGTCTGGTTAGGAGTAAAGAATACAATCATTATTTAGTATTGGATAATGGGGGAGGTATGGTAATGATTACCCACTACTACCGGCCACCACCAACCACCACCACCAACCAACCACCAGCTACCACCATTAACAGCCACCACCACCACCACCATCAGCCGCCAGCCACCACCACCACTAGCCACCACCACCACCACTTTAGAGGTTAGTTTGTTTTTCTTAAACCAAGCACTATAAAAAATAATGATAATCTCCATTCAATTCTTTTGCATTCCCTTTGCATTTCATTTGCCTTTCTCTTTCTCATTCCCCATTTTGAACCAAGCGCACCCTTAGTAGAAAGTATGTTATGAAAATTAGTAGAGTTTATGATATGTGAAGATGAAGGAGTTGTTATGACGATGATAATTCATAATTGTTAAAAAGGGTGTTTCGCTTAATGCTTCATATAAACCAAGTTTTATAGTTAGAAAAGAAGCTTATGTGTAAGTGATGAAATAATGATTTCTAATATTGTTAGAATGGTTATTATGTGTTTAGGTGGTCGTGTGAAGCACGAGGAATGCCAAACCAAAGCATAGGGTGAGTAACAGATTAGTAGCACGGCTAGTAGTTTATATATGCATATTATGTGTATGAACGTTTTTAGCTACATGAATAGTAGTGGATTATAGCAAGTGATGATATAGATTTCATGTGTTCCTAAGTGATGCACAATTAATTAGTTATGTAGTAAGTATCTAAGCAATGCACCATTAGTCATGTTAGTGTGCCTAAGAGATGCACAAAGCGAAAACTCCCACCATGTATAATGTTCATAGGAGATTTATTAGAGATCTCTCATATAGAGCCTGTAAAACATTCGATCATAGTTGGCACAGATGATTTAGCTATGTTGCCTCATTAGTAGTCATGTTAACTCGGGTTGCATCCATGTAAAAGGGTAAAAACCGCACATTAGTACTTGCCGCCTATAGAAGGTGTTACACCATGTGCCCGATTTGACCAAAAATTAAATCTTTTACGTGAAAATGTATTGACTATTACGAACACACTTTAATACTTATACGTGTTTCTATAACATACAACTATTAAAATACTTTACCATAATGTGTACTCGAAAACTTGTAAAACACTACATGCAAAACCATGAAATGAACATAACCTTTAACATGTTACAGCAATACGCCGTATTGCCCTCTAAAGCCAATGCGACGTATTTGCTAGGAGGAATACGTCGTATTGACCATCTTTTACAGACCACAGTTGCATAAATATTGCAGAAAAACCAACACTTAACACTTAAACCATTTTGACTCCAATACAAACTATAACCTGAACGAATACATACATTTATTAACCAAAAGATAATACACCATACTATACACGTTATATAACACTTGACCCGTTCAACCCCAAAATGGGTAATAACATACACTAATCCAAACACCCTTTTAAAACTTAACACATTCATTTAAACCATAGCTATAACATACCGATTGACAACCAAAATACTTTAGCAACTCTAACATATACCTTAACACTTGACAACACGTTACAAAACATTAAAGGACCATTGGGGGTTCAACTTTACTTCGAGCCTAGTGTCTACGACTAAGCTCTTAGACATAATCCATGTTTTCTTACCTTACTTCAACATAAGCCTTAATCCAAGCATTTCCTTATTCACGCATAAACTTACAAAACATCATCAACTATAACGGTAAGGGATTACGCTTAGTAAGTAGCTAGGTTAGCACATAATTAACACTTCAATCACATGTATGTAATATGGACATATACACTTTAATAACACATAGGTTATCAAATCTTGCATCCAACACTATAACTATTAATAAGCTCTATAAACACATAACCATAACACACATAAATATCATAACACATATCTTGGTCCTTCTATAATCATAGCTACTACTAAAATCCATCACTAATCGAGTCTTTTATCTCCAACCCACTTCTAGGCAACTATAACCAACCTTAGCACTTTATCCATAATCATATAGTATGCAAGTTACATATTAAACACATGATAATCGTAGGTACTTACCTTAGCCTCCAAGCTAAGTTACCAAACATCCATAATCATCAACATCTTCCTTATTAGCATCCTAGTCCAAAATAATCATGAACATGAACATATAATTAAACTACTATAACAAATGTACTATAACAATGGTTTATATAACCATTAGCTTATCTCTTAACACCCATAATCATCATATAACCACATATGATGAAGAACCCATGAAATTATTAACTTTGAAACCATATAATACTTATTCCATAGTTGCTATAACATTTAATTAGCTCCCTTTTATCCAATTTTACAAATTAGGGTTCACGAAACCTAATTTCTAATTCACTAATTAAACTCTAATTAGACACCGCTTACCTATAACAATCATTGCTAGGAACATTTCTCTTGAATTTACCCCTTTAGGATACCACAAGATCATCACCCTAGTTCCATCTTTCTCTACTCCCCTCTTAGTTCATTTTCATAAGAACACCAAATATGTATGTAACTTTTGAAACCATATAATACTTATTCCATAGTTGCTATAACATTTAATTAGCTTAAAACACCCTTTTATCCAATTTTACAAATTAGGGTTCACGAACCCTAATTTCAATTCACCAATTAAACTCTAATTAGACACCGCTTACCTATAACAATCATTGCTAGAAACATATCTCTTGAATTTACCCCTTTAGTATACTACAAGATCATCATCCTAGTTCCATCTTTCTCTACTCCCCTATCTTAGTTCATTTTCATAAGAACACCAAATATGTATGTAATTATCTAGAACTTAAGATATATCAATGTAGTGACGACTCAGCAAAAAGGGTATTGATGACATCAAATAAGGTCATATTAATAGCATCATTTATCATATGTATATTGCTTGTTTTATACTATTTTATATAAGATTTGATACTTAATCGCTTAAATGTTTCTATATCAAATATCTTAACTACATATAAAGAAAAATGGTCAAATATTGAAAAGTAAAATGTTGAAAATAGTCAAATGTAGAGAAACCTCTTAACTATCTATAAACAATTAAAATGAAAATGTTGAAATTTTGAATAATTAAAATGGAAATGTTAATATTAAAATGGAAATGTTGCCATATGCAAACCGTGTCCATGGATTATTTGCTTACTATAATGTCCATAACCAAGAAATATAGAAGTAACATACATGAATCAAATACCCTATAATTATATATATGTACAAATACCCTAAAGATTATCAAAGATAATATAAAATGGTATGAGAAGATATAATATAAGAATTTGACCACTAAGAGCTATTACAATCAATTTTTTCTATTTTTATTTTTTTCTGAACATAGTTATAATCAAATTAGAGACAACAAGTAACCACAGATTTCCTACACATGCCTTAACATAAAAAAAAGATAATCTTACACATAACTTTACACAAGAAGGAAGTAAAAATATGATGCTTCAGCCAAGGAAACCCGTAATTAACCCGATAACCCGACCGGATATGACCCTAACCCGACCAGATATAACCCGAACCCGACAACCCGATTTCTTATCGGGTCAGGTTAGGGGCCATATTTCTAAAAGTCAAAACCCGATTTAACCCGAACCGATAACACCTCTAATTGTAGATGTATATGTGTTAGGTATATCGAAAGTTTAGGTTATTTCGGGTCAGGTTATTGGGTTATTGCGTGTTGCCTTAGATATAAAGTAAGATTTTTGACAAAACGTATTCCATTAGATATAAAGTATGGGATGGGTTATTTTTGACAAAACATTACCCTCTAATGTTTTTTTTTCCTTAAATGTTTGTGTAACCAAACTATTAATGCTAAAAAGTCTCGTTGCTATGCACGGTTATTCATCTAGTTTACAAGCAATTGGTGAAAGTTAGCAATAATGGACGTGTTTTGAAGCAAGTTGTTCAAGTTCGATAAAGTCCGCAAAACAAACAAGAATATGTCGTATCATTCTAGACAGATTCGCCGTATATCAAGACTTGGACGATTATGAAGACCATTGACTGACTTTGAAGAATACACCGTATCCAAGGATTGGATACACCGTATATGAAACTTTGGTCAAACAGAAGAACGAGCTTGTTTTAGTCCAAATACGTTGTATCACCTGATTAAGATACGTCGTATCCATCTCAATGACGTCACCAGATTTACAAGATAACGAAGACGTGATACGCCGTATTCATCTCTATGATATGCCTTATCAGTAAGGCGGTTTATGAATATTCTAGAATATAATAATCTTGGACCCCACGCAAGTTACCTTGATACGTCATATCGGAATAATCTGATACGCCGTATCGACAGTTTTTCGAAAAGTATAAATAGAAGACCCTAAGTCCGGTTTTAAAAGAGGAGAAACCACCAAGTACAAAGCCAGAGAAAAAAGAAGAACGAGAAGGTCATGCTAGTGTCATAATTCCATAGGAGAATTCACTTAATTTGTTTTACTACACTATAATCGTTCGGTTAGCGTATTTTTCTCTTTTGATTTATACTTGCATCTTTCAGAACATGCTATCTTCTATTATGACTGAGATTATGGGCTAATACCTATAGGTATTAGCCAAGTTTAATGATTATTTGATGTTTTGGTTTTTCTAATCTGATAGTTTACTTAGTCTTGAGTATTGATTACGTTTATTACTTCATTAATATTGTAATTTTGTTAATGTAAGCCATAGGTGGATAAATAATAAAGTGATAATCATTAAGGTGTGCTTTATGTGGATATCGAGTAATCATTACAGGACTATATCTGTTGAAAAACTTAATACGTAAATTTAGAATCTAGCGACGAACTAGGTTTAAATTTGATAAACGCCAGGTCGTGAGTATCGTCGTTACAGGTCTTAGACTAATAAAATATCTTGTATGACTAAACTTGGTTAATACATTTTCCTTACTATCGGCTTGACCTCTTCTTTTTATATGTGTTTCTGTTTGTGTGTGTTATCTTCCTCATTGCTTTTATAGTTTTATTAAATTTAAACCTTGTGCCAGTCTCTCAGGATAAAAAACACTTTTGCTGCGTTAGAATTAGGTTTAGATAGAATAACATATATAATTAAAATACTGATAGATTTAAGTGTTAACGTTCCACTCTTAGTGATCGACACTCTACTTACCAACTAGCTCACCATCGACCGGATAGTCCGTAATTATTTGTTATAGGTAAAGTCGGCAAATTATAAATTTAAAACTTGAATACATAAATTACCTACAGGACAAAAGACACATAAGGTATATTAGTCATGTTAGCTTGACCAACTAAACCAATACACTGTATCCATCCCCATGGATACGCCGTATCAACACTAGCTCCCAATACTCCGTATTCACTATCATGGATACGCCGTATCCAGGCATAACAGACTTGTTCTCTAACTAGGAATAATACATTGTATCCATCCCTATAGATACGCCATATCACATCTATACCAGACGTACTCTTATTTTGTTCAAGTCTATAGTGCGTCGTATTCATAATCTCCAATACGATGTATTTGAGCTATAACAGGTCGGCTCAACTTTTCATACTCATACATATATATACTAAGGGGCAGTTTATACAGACCCCCCCCCCCAGGGGGTTTCCAATCATTGCACGTATTGGAGGGTTATACTGTGTGCATTGCGGTGTTGTACTATGTGCTTCGCGGTTTATACGGTTGACCCATAAGGGGGTTTTTATAACACAACCCATATACTAAATGTACTATGTGCTTCACAATTTATACGGTTGAACCATAGGGGGGTTTTATAACACAACCCATATACTAAATGTTCTTAGTCAAACACATTTAGACCTGGTAAGGTTCATCTAGGGCCACACCCATTTGAAAACGGATTTGGGTGTAACATAAAGGGATTCTGTATTAATAGCAAAGCGATTAGATATTGCATTATAGTAGCAAATCGATTAGATATCGTACTTATAGTACAAGTCAATTATATATCGTATCATAGTAGTAAGTTGATTAGATACCGCACCATTAGTAGCAAGTCAATTAGATATCACAAATTAGTAGTTCCCTAATTAGAAATTGTATATGTTAGTAGAAGTATTCCATAGCAGTAACATCATATTTAGATGAGTTATGACCCATGTAGAAATTGGCGTATTTAATAACAAGATAGAAACCAGTTTATAGCTTATGGCATGTTCAGTTTCAGTTCTATTTTACTCACCAAGTCTAAATGACTTACAGTTTCCAGTAATGTTTTTATGTAGGTATTGAAGTGGACATATGGCTTTTGAATAGAAGATAGTGCATTTTGTGGGGACAATAGGCTCATGGTATAGGTGACGAGCATCTCATCCGCACACTTTGATTTCGGCTTGTATACGCCCCATATGTTTTTTAGTAGAAATACAGTGTTGAAACAATTTAAAATTAGTTTCGGGTCATTTTGCATGTTTATGAACAAGAAATTTGTTATGGGTCGAAATGGAGTATTTGGGATAATTCTTTCAATTTAAAATGTAAGGTTTTCGCATTTCGTTTATATAAAAATTTTGTACATATATGATATTCTGTATATATAAAATATGTTTTCTAGGTTTCATGAATTGTCGATAAATAGAAGTATGATTTTCCGAAAAATGAACTTTGGACATCAGTAGGCTTATACGCCATATAGGGTAGAACCTTATACGACATATAGGGTAGAACCATATACAACGTATTGGGTTATACCTTATACGACGCAGTGGGTCAGTATTATAAAAAAGTTACAAGGGCGTTTCATAATACATTGAGAATTAACTTGATCTAATATGGCATCTGAGCCTCTTATCCATTCTCAAAATCTCATTCCGCCCTAGCTGTCACTCTACCGCCATCTTCTGTTGACCAACGATTCTTGTATCCGCATTATCCTTATTAGGGGTGTTCATCGGTTCGGTTATCGTTTTGTTCGGTTTATTTGGTTCGGTTAGTTTGAGTTAAAAAAATTCATGGTTAAATCGAAAACCAAACCAAATAACCCAAATTACTTAATTTTAATTATTTATTTATTTAATTTTATAAATTTTTAGCATCAAAAAAGATTTCAAGCTTAAAAATGTTATATGTTTTACTATGAAAGAGCTTTAATGTCTATTTTTTATATATAATATAAAAAATAGACATATTTATGTGGATTTGGCTTTCGGTTCACCATATTTATGTGGATTCGGCTTTAGGTTCGGTTCTGTTTTAGCAATTTCGGTTCGGTATTTTTTTCGTTTAGTTCGATTTCAGTTTTCGATTCTTATGGGTGAAACCCGATTCTGCACACCCCTAATCCTTCTACAACTCTCCTCTTTTAAATCCGCTTAAGTTTTCAAAATAAAATCCCCCTAATTCACCGGGTATTGAAACCTTTACAAAAAAAAACAGAACCTGCCCCATATTTTCTATTATTATTATTATTATTATTATTATTATTATTATTATTATTATTATTATTATTATTATTATTATTATTATTATTATTTTATAAAACATCACTTCATTAGAAAACCAAAAGGAATTACAAGAAATTGGTGGGAAGCCGAGACACTAGTTGGGCTCCCACACCTTTCTGAATACAAAAGCTTAGTCTGTGAAAAATAAAAGCCCCACTCTTGACACTATTCGAGTGGCTAATAGCAACAGTCTTGATACGTGAAAGTGTATCCAAAGCTTCCGTGTCAAGCTCCCCGAATGTAGAGAAGGCAAATGGAATGAATTTGTAGCCATTTTCTTCACATTTGGACACATATTTCTTTTTCTTCTTCTCCACAGCGTTATGTAAGGCCACCCCGGAGCCCACGCAGTCGCATCAATACCCGCAAAAGGAGAGATTCCAGTCACATCTAAACACGCGTCCTTACCTTGGATCCAGTTGAATAATAGCAGGTCTGCCGGACGCAGCTCTTTCCCATCCCTCGAAAGAAACCCCAAAGGGGTCTCCTTTTTCACCATAATCCCAACCTTGGAACATATGTCGACAAGAATATCACGCACCAGGTTATGTCTGAATTTCACCCCCCACTTCACTGGAACAGTGAACTGCATGGTCTCCCCATTATTATTATTATTATTATTATTATTATTATTATTATTATTATTATTATTATTATTATTATTATTATTATTATTATTATTATTATTATTATCATTATTATTATCATTTTATTAAAAACTCACAGAATTACAAGAAATTGGTGGGAAGCCGAGAAACTAGCTGGGCCCCCACACCTCTAGCAATAGCAAAACCAATTCTATTAAAAATATGAACCGCAACACGTGCTCCGATGTCTTGAGTCATATAGAATCGCCGGATACGCTTTAGTAGAGTTACTGCATCCTTCTCAAGTTCTCCAAAAGAAGAGAATGAGAAGGGGAAGAAACCATATCCAATATCCACATATTTAGCATCGTACTTGACACGTTTACGTTATGCGGCATCAATAACCGCACGCCCTGGCATAAAATCAATCATCCCAAAATGCGTCAAGGGCGACGACCCGTGAGATCAACACATATTATTAATATATATAGTAAAAAGCATTTAAAACGACGTCATTTCACATGGTTTTTCTTGGGCTTCTTTGGTAGCCTGTCTGTTTCGCAGCTGCAGCCCAATACGTAAGATATATGTCCCAACTTTGCAATAATACCTTTACCTATCCATACTAACATAACCACTTTCCACACATTTCTGGTACCTTCCACCGTCTTCATCAACGTTTCTTCCATCTCTATCGGAAATTACGAGAGCATCTTCACGAGGACAGGAAAAAAGATAGCAAAGCAGAAGACTCTATCAGATCTATTGTTTGTTCTTGGTTAGATTATGATGTGAGTTTATGATATTGAGTTGTATTTTGCATGATTTATGATGTGGGTTTATAATATTTTGCGATTTATATTTTTGTTATTTTAATGTTTTGATTGCTTATTGAACATCCAAGACCAGGGCGTTAAGGTTGAAGAACCAAAAGTTGAAAGATTGATGATGATGATGATGATATTGATCTTCCAAAAAGTAAGGTTTTTTTCTTTCTTTAATTAACTTTTAATTTTTTTATAAAAAGGTTTAGGTTTGTTAGGATTAGGATGGTTATGTATTGGTTGTTGATCTATATGTTGCGTTTTCATCTGTGGGGATGCGTACACGCGTGGGTGTTGTACACGGGCTGTAAATAACAAACGGAAGCAAACAGTGGCTGGTCAGCAATGCAACGTGACAGGAACATGAATTAGGTGACCTCAGTTCAGTACAAGGGTTACCGTTGCATTGTTTTTTTTTCAGTTGCTTGCCTTTCGTCACGTTTACTTAAAAGTTGAACTAATTGTTTTTTACATCATGTGCAGCCGCATCGACGAATCCTTTGTGTTGGACTTTTGCACAAGAAAGATTCAGCCTAAGGTTTTTCACATCTTTACAGATGCATTTGGGGAGAATGGTAGGGAGCCAGCAAGTGGGTAATGACGGTGTGGTGCCACCAAACATTACCCTCCAGATAACTCTCGAGTTGGTTTCATCGAAGGTTTGAAAGAAAATCTTGATGCACCAGGTTTTCTCGAGTTGGTGCCACCAAACATTACCCTCCGTAAATGCCCCGAATATATGAATACATGTAAGCACGCATCTGTCATGTACCAGGTTTTCTATATATTTTAATACGTTGCACTTAACAATTTTTTTTTAAATGTGGCTACTATCCACGATGCACAAAAGCGGACACATTTAATGGTGGCTTGAAACGATGGATCGTCAACAGATTATGGATGGCATGTTTGATATTGTTGAACTTCAAAATGAATGTATGTCGCCTACAAATGTTGATACTACAATGGCATGTAAAGATGAAAATCCTCCTGATGCCAAAAATATAACAGGTAACTTGCTTTGTAACACATGTACGTGTCTTCGGTAAATTATTAGTTATGCTATTAGGTTTACTCAATATTAGAAAAAACCAAAATGCTGTTTGATCGGCTCTGTTGAATGGAAGTGCTGCGACACATTGAAAGTTACAAAATAGTAACTAAGAATTTTATAACACATGTATTGCAGCAGGAACGGACAACCAGAAGCAGATTGTTCAATTTTACATACAAACAACAGACGTGCACCCTGAACTCGACCAGGTCATTCAACTACTTATTTCGAACATAATCTGGACAACGTGCTCCATGACCGTTCATCCTCAACTTTCGGTTGGTGCTCGCACAGTGACAGGAAATGGATCAGGTATAAAAAGTGAAGGCGAGTACTTACGTATAATTTTTATCTATTTTCCCATTTAATAACCCATAATCAGATATTGGTAACTAACTAAAGTTACTGACATGGATTCTGTTACAGGTGTCAATGAAGGTGGCACGCTAAATTTTACTCACAATCGTTTACTACTGCGAGTGGAGGTGACCTGACGTATTCAACTTATGGTTGTGATGACAATGTACGAACATATGATACAACTGAAACTGAGTTAAAATCTTTACGCATATTCTTTCTCTGCTATACATTTATTTAAAGATGTAGTTTGATAAAGTGTCTTCTGTGACTATAGGTGTGGTTGGTGATATTTTCAACGCTTTTGAAGATAAGGTATTGCCATGGTATGACAGGATCATGACCCGTCTTCTTAAAAACCCGTCAACCAATTAGCTGCACCATTCAGTGAAACCACCTGTTTGTTATGTTTTTGTGATATTGCGCTGACAATTGGAGAGAACTTTTAGAAACCGTTGATATATGCTATGTCGATGCTCCAAACTTCAGCAGAATTCTCCACTCACACATTTGGGTCTGCTGACGAAATGACGACCTATGCAAAAATTCTATATGTAAGTACTCGCCTTCACTTTTTATACCTGATCCATTAGTTTTTCTTATTTAAAAAAAAAAAAAAAAAAAAAAAAGCGAAAAAGTTTTCAGCCGTCCATCAGCTTTAAATAATCACATTGATTATGTGTTCGAAAAATTCTTAAATTTATGAAATAGGAAAATCATGTCTAGATACGAAAATGGTTGACAGGCCCATTGCTATGTCTCATGGACTGAGTTGGTTAAAAGTCACTTACCCGTATTCATGTGTGTGTTCTTATAGAAAGACAGGGCAGAATCATGTTTTAATTTTGTTGACATGGAAGCAAACAAAATAGATTCATAATGACAGAAAAAATGACACTATCCGTTATAAAAGGAAAAACAAAAATGTCTCGGTTGCGCATGCCAAAAAGATATGTTGTTTACTCGCAAGTCACCTTCACATGTCGTAGCCTTTTAGCATATGTTATAATTCGGCTTGACTATCCGTTATAAAAGAAAAAAAAATGGGTTATTCAGTTTTTGTTAAACGCTCTAAACTAACCCATATTCAAACACCCCATACAATGTGACAGGTTATAACATATGCTAATCTAATGCTTTTAATGAATTCAGGTTCACACTGAAGTAAAAGTCATGACGTAATCTCCAGTTCGATCAATTCCTATGGTAGCAGCAGAAATGCGTGCAAGATGGGTAATTCTTGATAAGTATTTCTGCTCATACATTTGAAATTTATCAAGTTTAAGCTCTTTAATTTGGGTTTTATGTGGTTATCTATCATTGGAATTTTAATTTTTCCCAGGTCTGATTTTATCTAAATTGTTGTGCCTGACATCTAAGTTGAAGTTTACATACTTTTAACGTTTTCTTTCGTTACAAAAATTACCAGATAAAAATGTCAAAAAAAAAAGCTCCGCCGCAACGCGGCGGATGGTCGCAATACTCGTTATTATTATTTTTTGTTTTGAGATAATGAATGGGAGAATTAATTCAAATAACTAATATTGTGGCTAATCAATTAAACATTTGACAAAAGAATTACTTTTTCCGTCTCAAAATTATTATCAGGAGACAAGAATCACATAGTTTAATAAAAGTGGAGCCACTTTAAATTTTAACTACTTAAATAGAATATTATTTCACTAAACTTTCTAGTTTTTACCTAAAAATAAAATGGACAATTATTTTGAGACATCCTGAAAAAAAATATGAACTATAATTTTAAGATAAAATAAATAAATACATTATCACTCATAACATTTAGCTTTGATCATGCCACATGTTATCATCTATTTTTTAAACAAAAATTTAAACACATCAATTAGTCACGAGAATACTTTTTCTTGTTGTTGATAGCAAGCGCCACCACATGCAAATATTTAGTCGTATTTTTCTTGTTATTTGCTTGTGCAACATGCTATCTAATGTTGGCTTCCATGATGATTAAAAAAGTATATTATCCCTCTGTCGCATTCATTTTTTTCTTAATACGTCACCTATTAATACATCACTATGCATGTTTTATTTATTTAATTCTTCTCTTTCTTTTATCCTTATCGAGCTAAGAGTGCAAGGTGAGGTTAGGTTTAATAACACGTTATTGGTATGCCACATCAGCGTCACATCATCTCCTCCCAATAACACACCAATAACTAAAACACCCCTCCCTCATAACACACCAATAACATATTATTGGGTCCCACTTTTTTCATTTTATTTTATTTACATTTAAACGTTAACTTTAAAAAAAAAAAAAAAAAGAATTACGAATGGCATCAGCCATTCAAATGGCGGAACTCGATTTGGCGTGCGAATGGCGAGAGAACTGGTACGAAGATGGCGGCGCCATCTGTACCAAAGTTTCCCTATCGCGTGTTGATGGCATCCTCACCGAGCCCTCTAAGTCAGAATACTTGCTTTTATTTGTTTATTCGTTGGTTGAAAAATAAAAAAGTCAGCATTTCCTGCGTTATTGTTTTCCATAATTTCGTTAAAGATTCTTCCGAAGCACTTGTTTATTTGGTCTTTGATCTGTCTTTTACAAACAAAGCCGACATATATTTTTTGTAAAAGTCTCTTAAAGCTGCCTCTTCTCACTGACTTTAAGAGACTCGCAATCATGAACTTCTCTTATAAAATTACACTTGTAAATCCTCATTCTCACAAAACAAAAGTTAAATAAATAAAGGAATCTCAAAGTATCTTGAGCTAATATAAATTCTTGATCATAGACAAATCTTCCTACTTTGTATATGAACATGAATTCGCTTATTCATTCTGTTGATTCCTCGTTCGGTTCTGGATCTGATTCCTCTCAATCATCAGTCAACAGTGGTATATCTTTCTTTCTTTTTCTTCTCATTTCATTTCTATATGTAAAAAAAAAAACCAAAATACCCATTTTCTTAGCACATTCGTGTGATTTTAAGCCATATTTTGCACCATCTTTTCCATTAGCGACAGCTTAGTGACCTTTGTTTAACTTTTGCTTCATAGATAGTGATAATTTTCCTCAAAACTTGCAACACTTTTTTGAGTAAATTGCAAAAATCGTCCTTGTGGCTTGGCCAAATTGCACGTTTTGTCCTTATGGTTCATTAAGTGCAAAAATGGTCCGGATTTGGCACTGTTACGTGCACTTTTGGTCCTCCATCATTGCAAAAACCGTCCTTGTGGTTTGCCAAATTTCACTGTTGAAGGACCAAAAATGCACGTAACAGTGCAAAATAAGGACGATTTTTGCACTTAATGAACCACAAGGACGAAACGTGCAATTTGGCCAAACCACAAGGACGCTTTTTGCAATTTACTCCTTTTTAAAAAAAAAAAAAAAAAAAAAAACAAAATTCGCAAAAAAGTCAGAAAATGGGTATTTTTGTGATTGTTCCAAAAAAGACAAGGGTTTTGACTTTTTGATTAGAGAGCCTTTGAGACAACGGTTAAGAGGGCTTTTAGGCTACCGGCAATAAGCCTTCAACCAATCAAAGCGTTAGTTCAAGATAAGAGCCCTTACGAGGAGAAGCCGGTGTTTTATTTTTAGAGAAAATTGATACGAACTTCTCCTATACTTGGCTCGTATCGGTTCATAAGTCTAAGTGTAAAATTCACTCAAAAAACTAGCTTGTAAGAATAGGGGACAACTAGACTTATAAATCATTAACTAATCCCATACTTGGCCGATGTGGGATCGTAACAATACCCCACGCTTTGAAGAACCAACGTCCTGGTTGGTCACGGCTATGTTGGTCACGGTTGGCACACCTCTTTTTGGGTCCAAGCCACCACTCCGAGTCCTCTTACTTGTTTATAGTTATTTGTAATATTTCATATTTCTTCACAATAATTTTTTTTTTTTTTGGCCCAATGTGCTCTTTTCAGTCAGAAGAGAGCATGATGAAATAACTGTGGGTGTTACCGAGTCAAAGTTGTCACAGAAATCACAGTCAAGTGTTGATTTTTTTGGTGCTGTGTTGCTCCTTGTTAGAATTAAGCGTTGGCGTTGTTCAAGCAAACAACATGGGTGTTCAGGCAAGTGGTGGAGTTGTGGTAAACATGGCTATCCTCCTTTTAAATTAGATTCTATGTACCAAGTAGTACGAGTTATGTTATCCTTGAAACGCTGGAGAAAAAGATATTTAATTAAGCATGCAACGCAGAAAAACGATTATCTTGTTATGTCCCCAAAGCAGATTGTGGCCAATGTTGTGTTGGATAAATTAGAAGCACCTACCTCGGTTTTTGCAGCTTCCAGCGAACCATTCCCCAAAATTGTTCTCCACCAGCAACGAACAAATTTTCCTGATGGACTTGCACAATTTAAAATTACAAAGAGAGAGCAGTTTATTGAGAATGCAACAGCAAGCGCAGTGAAAAAGTTAACAATTAAGGCCACGTACAAAGAGAATATGGTCAAGTTTCCATTCACGATTTTAGATGGATTGGAAAAGTTGAACGAGATGGTTGCAACAAGGTTTCAGCTCAGACTTGGAAGCTTCAAACTCAAATATGCAGATGAAGATGACGATATGATATTAATTGCTTGTGACACTGACTTGATGTTACTAGTGGATGATCCTAGACAGCCAATTAATCAACCTGTGACCAGACTCTTGGTTTTACCCATTGCTCATGCGAGCAACGATGCTTAGCCCTTATTTTGTGTAGTTTACATGTGTAGAGTATGTTAGATTAGAGTGTGATAGAGTGTTCGTGCTTCAAAAGATATGTATATAAATCTATATATGCTTTCCACCATGTAAAGAAAACTATCATGATAATCATATGAAGTGAGATTAAAATTATTGCTGGCCAGTTATGAAGTGCAGTGTTAACCCAAGACAAATCTGCAACTTTAATTGTCCCAACAAACTAACAATGACCAAGTAATCATAGTTATCACCAATCTTAGTTGCCAAAAGTATAAATGCATTCATGATATTTTTAACTTTTTTTAATCTTAAGAGTGATTAATTTACAAGTTTTTTTTTTTTTTTTTTTTTTTTTTTTTTTTTTAAATCTTTTGACGGACTAATTCACAAGGTTAAGTTCATCGCCCCCACATACTAACTAGGTAAAACACTGCCTATTTTTTTAATAAGGTTCACATCGCCGCATTCAGGTTATTTTTATAAGTTTGATGACTCTTACCTAAGGTGTTCAAGGGAGAGAAACAACCCTGGTCCTGCAAAGAGTAGGGAGTGACAATTTCTCACCCGACACGAAACACGATTTGAGATCGACACGAAAATATATAAGTTAGTGTTGAGGCTAAATAGGTTTGGGTTGTAAATGGGTCGACACAACTAACTCTTTTATAAATAGTTTAGGTTTTGGTTGAAGTTCTCAACTTGATTCCAACCCATCAACCCGTTTAAAAAAATAGGCGAGTACCCGTGCCTAGCGGCAACGGTTTTTAGCGGCAGAAAATTATTGAGATGAGATATTGTGGTAAGTGTTTTGTATAACATTCAAAATAGAATATGAAAAGATTATAATATAATTGCAAGTGGTTGTAACATTAATAATTCAACTCAAGCAAAAATTCATAATATTTATCAAATAACATATAAAAATATTTAGTGAAACTGAAAATAAAACATTATATCAATTATGAAATAATAACTAACAATGCACGTTACTCTTCACGTAAAATTTCTTAGTACACGATATTTGAGGTGTAAACTTTTTCATGACCGAACTCTTTGACCGGTTTCACAAATAGCTTAGTTTGTTAAAATTAGAAATGATAAATAATTATATATGCATTAATGTGGCCAAAAACTTGTCGTGACAATGTTATAATTTGGTTAGTTGGTTTTAAATTTAGGTTTATGACGTAAACAATATAAAATGGATCTAGAAAATTATATATGTTGAAATAAATGTTGTAATTTGTTATTAACATCTAGTGTTTATATGTGATAGTTGATTTTATGTAAGCATATGTTTTAAATTAATTAATGTTGTTGATTAAATATTGTTGATGTTTAATTAGTTATGTTATATGTAAGTTTATGCTAATTGTTGGTTAAGTGTAAATAATTGTTTATAATTTTATTATATTATTGATTTTTAAATATTTAAATTTATAAACTTGTAAATGTATATATGTAAATTCGGATAATATATCAACATGTTAAAATTTGAATTGTTCATTTACATTTTGACATAACTGTGATTAATGTTTAATTGATGATTAGAAGTTAATGTGATTGATTTCATGTTTCAAATTAAATTTGGAATGTTATTAGAAAATCAATTATTGGTCAAATATGCTTAAATGTTCATTTTGCATTGATTGTGACTTGATTGCTATTTATAATTATGCATTAAGTATAACTTGAATGGTAATCATTGTAAGTTACAAGCCGTGTAGCGCACGCGTTGCCGCGAAGTAAATTGAGATTAGCTTATTGAGACGTTGACTTTATGGTGTAGTCAAATTTTGGTTTTCGTACATGTATTTAAAAAGGTTTGTATTAATATTCATTACAGTAAAGGCATATAAGATGGTATGATACATAATATGTGTAACATTTTCTATTTGTATAATTTAAATCACATTTGACAGCTACATAATATGAAGTACGAAGATCAGGTGTTCATTCTTTGCGGCGGGTTGAAAAATTAGACAAAGTTTACAAGAACATTAAATGATTGTTGCAAAAAAAAAAAAAAAGAAAAAAAAAAAGTTCTTTTTTAAAGACAAATTTAAACAAACAATTGATACATTCATCAATCACACCAATTTCACTTATCTTGCATGAGTTAAACCTTCAACCTCCTTTTGTCACTTTTCTTTGATGTTTTATAGTTTAAATTACATGTGTTTATTGATTTCAGTCTATAGAGAGTGGTCCAAGAATGTTTTCAGTTGCCTCCCTTCGAATGAAATTTTTTAAATACGTAACATGGTCATTCTTTTATGGTAGCGTAATTACATTGTATAAAGTGTAGATTTCATTGTCATTTGATATTGTATGAAAATAATTAGAAAAAAATGTGTTCTCTCTTATCACCCATAAAAGCATAGACCATGTGTTAAAATCTTGTATCAATTTGACTTTTACTTGTACAAGCATTGACAATAACTTTTCATCTATAGACCATAACAAGCTATGTTTATTGGGTGGGTTGTGAACCTAATTTCATCAAAAATACATATAAATATATTATTTTTATAATAATGTATACAACCAACTTCCACAACCAAGATCACTTGGCAACCAAATCCCCAACCCATGATTTGCATTTTTTTTAATTTTAATATTTAGTATTTTGTATTGTTATCAAAAATTAAAAAATATATATATCAAAATTAAAACAAAAAAAATAATATTATATGTTAGGTTGAGTTGTTGATAAATGGTAAAAAAAAATATAAATTGATTGTATATATTGGTTATGTAAGTGAAAGAAAAAGAAAATAATATTTTATTAAAAAATTGGGTTGTGATATATTGTTAATAAAAATAATTTTATCTACATATACAATCTATCATCGGTGGAGAAGATTTCGACATCGGTTTATGTAACGAATTTACCATGGAAGGCAACGATCAAGGAGGTTTGGGATGAGTGTGAAAAATTGGGAACTGTTGTGGATGTTTTTATCTCGTCGAAAACATCAAAGGTTGGTGCAAGGTTTGGATTTGTAAGATTCATTAGGGTTCGGGATGTGGTTAGCTTAATTTCTAATCTCCGAACTGTTTGGATGGGATCTTTCCACTTGTATGCTGATGTTGTTCGCAATGAGAGGGTGCAGTTCAAGAGAACGAGACAACCTATACCTACCCGAGTGAATACGAATTCGAGCGATTCACAGAAAAAGAGACCGGGAGATAAATCTTTTGTTGCAGCTGTTCAATAAGGAAATTATGATACGTGCTCTACGCGTCAAGCTTATGTCCCTAAGAAGAATGATAATTACGTTAAAAATCATGCCACAGGTATTACTTCCAATTCATCATGTTTTGTGAAGCGAACGGTGGAACTTAATGATGATGTATGTTTGAATCTTGAATTGAGTCAATCATCTTTTCTAGCTAGAGCAGTGAATGTTCAGGTTATTCATCGAATTCATTCTATTATAGAATTAAATGGGTTCACGAATTTCCAAATTCGATATATTGGGGGTAGATGGGTATGGATTGAGCTTGATGCTGAAAATGACTTATCTTCTTTTAAGCTATCTGTGGAAATGAATAAAGTCTTCACTGAATTCAAAACTATTGACAAGGATTTTGTACCAGATGAAAGGGTTGTATGGATTGATATTGTAGGCGTTCCACTATGCGCTTGGACTAGTAATGCATTCAAAAAGATTGGCACTTTGTGGGGGGAAAGTTTGTCTGTGGATTTAGATAAAGGAGAATCTTTGGCACATGGTAAAGTTTGTGTTCTCACTAAACTCATGAATAAAATACAGGAAGGCATTCGTGTAAAGGTGAACGGGAAGTATTATGATGTTTTAATTAACGAATTTGCATACTGGGCACCTGATTTTGAAATGGATGGTGACAGTGTATCATATGAGTCCTCTGAGTCAGACTGTTCGGATGGACAAAAATCATACACTTCTTTAGACCTTAAAGATTTCGAGGAACATTCTATGGAGAAACCGGTGCCCATATCAGTCATAGAACAAAGTGAATCAGATCCCTTCAATTTGATGGGACTTATAGAGAAAAAAGGTACTAATGCGGTAAAGAAGGATATAGCAACTGTGAATTATTGCGACATGAATACAGCGATGGAGAAACCGACTTTTACAGAGAATAAGACTACCGAGTTAAATAAGGATCAAGCTAATCAATGTCAATAAGGAAGTAGTGACGAGCAGAGGATAGATAACAATAACATGGGAAATGAGAAAGTACATACAGATACAAACGAGATAAAGGATGCTATGTCTAACAACATAGTCAATGATGGATCGGAAACAACTAAAAGTTCTTGGCCACCTGGATACACATAGTATGTAAGCAATATTAAGAGAAATAAAAAATTTCAGGAGGGTATCAAATGCAGTAGCACAAGGGGATCATTGGGGTCTATATGCTCAAAGAGATATAAGTTTTCGGAAGCTGATTTTGTACGGGTGTTAGAACTTGGAAATATCATCGGGTTAGAAATGCCATCATCATTCAATGAAGTTAACCGTTTATTACATCGGATGAGTGAGATCAATGTGAACCGATGAATATCCTTTCTTTGAATATTTGTGGGACCGGGGGCAAAGATCCTAACAAGAAAGGGAAGATTTGCAAGATTCTTAATAAATTTACGGTTAATTTTGTTGGGCTTCAGGAAACATTTATGACGAATGATAATTTATTTTCTTTACGGTCTATTTGGGGTAATTCTCAATTTGATTATGCTTTTGTTCCTTCGAATGGCCATTCGGGAGGGATTGTCTCGATGTGGAACCCATACATTTTTGTCAGACACAAGATTATATCGAATCAAAATGTTCTTATAGTTGAGGGGAGATGGCTTGATGTTCAGCTCAATATTTACATGGTCAATGTGTATGCTCCACAAGATGAAGAAGGGAAACAGAAACTTTGGCGCTATATAATTGAGTTTATGTCTAATAATCCGGGACATTACATCATCTTTGGAGATTTCAATTCTGTTCGAAATAATTCTGAGAGGTTCGGCTCTTTCTTTTCTAATAATAATGCTCTTTATTTTAATGATTTTATTACTAACGGAAATCTGGTAGACATTCCTATGGGAGGGTACAAATTTACTCGTGTTGACAGATCTTGTACTAAAGGTAGCAGACTTGATAGATTTTTGATTGCGGATACAACATGGAATCACCTTGGTCCTGTGACGGCCGTCGCTTTAGATCGAAATATTTCTGATCATCATCCTATTCTCCTCCGCCGATTCACAGCTGACTATGGTCCTATCCCATTTAAGATTTATCATTCTTGGTTTAAAGGAGAAGGTTTTGACAATGTTGTTTTTGAATTCTGGTCCAACGGCTATTACAAAAGAACATCTTCAGCTTTGATCAATTTTAAAAATAAACTGCAAGGCTTAAAAGGTGCGATAAAAGTTTGGGTTAATGCAAGAAAGTCCAGGATTGAGGTTATCGACTCTCTTAGTGCTGAGTTGAGGAACTTAGATTTGAACATATATATGGGTCAAGGTTTGCATCATGGGGGAGAACAGCGAATGAAACTCATCAATGAAATTCATAAATTAGAACGTAAGCAAAAGGACGATCTTATTCAAAAATCCCGCATTAAGTGGTGTGTAGATGGGGACGAGAATTCAAAATTTTTCCATGGAACTCTTAACAAGAAAAGGAAACAATTATCGGTCCGGGGTATTAAATCAAATGGTTTATGGGTAGAGGATTCGATGGCAGTTAAGCAAATTTTTTTTAACCACTTCTCACAAAAATTTGATAAAGTTACTTCCATACCTTATTCTCCTCGAATGAATCGGTTTAGGCTGGTCTCGCAACACCAGCTTGAAATATTGGAATCCAAAGTGTCATTGGAAGAAGTTAAAGATGCCGTTTGGGATTGTGGCAGTGAAAAATCGCCAGGTCCAGATGGGTTCACTTTTGGTTTTATAAAGAGGTACTGGAATATAATGAAGGATGACATTTTTGCCGCTGTTTCTGAATTTTTCAATAAAGGTGATATACCTATCGGTTGCAATGCTTCTTTTATTACGTTAATCCCCAAAATTGAATCTCCTATGGTGGTAAATGATTTTAGACCTATTAGCCTGATCGGCATTTTGTATAAGATCATAGCTAAAATCATTGCTGGTCGCATTGCTTTGATTATTGATGACATTGTCGATCCGATGCAATCGGCTTTTATTAAGAATCGCCAGATTCTAGACGGGCCTATGATTTTGAATGAGGTGGTGCAAACTCTTAAAAGGAAGAAGAAAAAAGCGATGATTTTCAAGGTGGACATTGCGAAGGCTTATGATACTCTTAGTTGGGATTATCTCATTTCAGTAATCAAGTTTATGGGGTTTGGTAATAAATGTGTGAGGTGGATCAAAGCATGTCTCGAATCTGCTAGATCCTCTATTCTTGTTAATGGAAGCCCTTCTATGGAATTTCAATTAAAACGTGCACTTCGGCAAGGAGATCCTCTTGCTCCTTTTCTTTTTATTTTAGCTATGGAAGGTTTCCATATTGCTATGGAAGACGCGATACAGGCTAAGAAGTTCTCTGGTATTAATATTGGTGATATATGTCTTTCGCATCTCATATATGCGGATGATGTTATTGTTTTGGGCGAATGGTGTCAATCTAATTTGGTAAGCATTCTCGATATTTTTAATTGCTTCTACTTAGCTTCGGGCTTGCAAATTAGTGTTATGAAATCCAAGATTTATGGTATTGGTGTTACGGGGACTGAATTAAATCATTTTGCTGATCTGGCGGGTTGCAAGGGAGAAAAAATTTCGTTTATGTACCTCGGTCTTCCTATTGGGGCTAACATGTCCAGGGCTACTTCGTGGCAACCTGTTATTGATAAATTCTCTAAAAGGTTGTCTAAATGGAGAGCTAATTGTCTCTCGTTTGGAGGTCGATCGATCCTTATTACAGCAGTTCTTGGCTCTCTCCCTACCTACTATCTTTCTATATACCGAATGCCTCAAACGATTTGCAATAAACTGGAAGCCATGAGATCTAAATTCTTTTGGGGTGGCGAAGATACGAATAGGAAAATACACTGGGTGAAATGGGATTTGGTTTTGGCTAGCAAAGATCATGGAGGTCTCGGGTTTGGTAGCATTCATTCGCTTAACTTGGCTCTTTTATATAAATGGAGATGGAGATTCCATAATTACCCAAATGCTTTGTGGACTAAAATTATAAAAAATTTGCACCCTGTTTCTCGAGAAGCACAAGGTCGGGGTCAGGTAACGAAACGTGGTGGGCCTTTGAATAATATTATGCATATTGTGTCTGATCTTCATAATGCAGGTCTGGTTCCCAGCTCTTCTTTGAAAAGGAAGATTGGAGATGGAATGAGTACTTTATTTCGGCATGATGTCTGGATTAATGATACCTCATTGGCGCAACAATTTCCTCGTCTTTTCTTAATTGAAGAATTCAAAAATGCTGTGGTTGGGGATCGTTGGAATGGCTCGAGCTTCTCTTGGAATTGGAGACGTCCTGTACGTGGAGGTATTGAAGAAGATCAATATAATAGGATTTGTGATATTGTCAAGCAGGTTACTATTGTTCAAACTGACGATTCTTGGAGATGGCGTTGTGATACAATGGATTCGTTTTCGGTTAACGGGTTACGGAAACACCTTGATTGTTTGTCTTTACCTAGTCATTACCTTGCGACTAGGTGGAACAAGATAGTTCCTCGAAAGGTTAATATTCATGTGTGGAGATTGATTAAGGATCGTTTGCCTACCCGTTTTAATTTATGGTTTCATGGTATTGGCAATGTCTCTCTTATATGCCCTATGTGTAGTAATGGTTTGGAATCTATCTATCATACGATGTCTGAATGCATTATCGCGATTAAGGTTTGGAAATCGGTTATTAAGTGGCTTGATCTGGATCTCCCTTTTCAGCTTCTTCCAACTGAGTTCCTAGACTTTATTAATAGCCAGGGTAATTTGCATAAGGCTAAGGATGTTCTTGTCACTATCATTTATACGACTTGGTGGGAGCTTTGGAGATTCCGAAATGAATCTATATTTCAACCTGGGAAGAAGAGGAATCTATTATTCATTTTTCATATATATGGTATCGGAATAGGTACAAGAAAGCGAGTATGTGCTGGGATGACTGGTTTAAAAATCCGATTTCGTTTATATAATCTCCTTGGGGGAGCCTATCGTATGAAGATTGTCTACGTGTACGTGATGACTGCTGTTGTGAATTGCTTTTCGTTGCTAAGAGTATCGAGCAAATCAAGATTATCCGGATCTTTTGTTGATATGTCTTTTCTTGTTGTAACTTTCCCCGGGGCTTGTTTGGGTCTACATCAAAAACACCGCGGAGTGAAAACCAGTGGCTTGGCCTCCGTGGGTGGGGATTTTTCTCTTGTCTTGGTTATCTGTAATTGGCAAGAGTTTTTTCATTCTTTTTGTAGTCCTCGCAGTTAAAGCCTCGGGAGGAATCTAGATTGTGTAGCATTGTTTATTTCTAGATTTGTTTTTGATACTTATTAGCTTCTAGTGCCTTACTAGTAGCTATTTTTTATATATTTATGCCGTTCAAAAAAAAAATGTTTAAAAATATTAACATGTTGTTTTTTGAATTCTACAAACAAACAACCCATAAATTTGTAGTTTTTTAGTTTGTAATCCGAGAAAAGTAAGATCGGATCGGATTAGATCGTAAAATCGTATGGTCAAGATCGGGATCCTATAAGATCTTAAGCTTGCAAAGATCCTATGTAGGATCTGGATCGTTTTTGCTTTGCAGTATCGTAAAATCGTAAGATCCTAAGATCAGGATCGGGATCCTGACAACCATGTTTTGGACATTTGAGATGGACTTTTTTTTAGCTAAATGCTTCTAAAAGGGTTGATAAGGTGAAGGAAATGTAGTCATGAAGTTATATTAGATAAACTAGTTGGATACCTGCGCACAGCGGCGGCGATAAATATAACTAAATGAATTGCTAACCCAACTCTCTTCGCAATTTCCTACCCGCTTAGTGAATTCATTTCACAACACTCCAAATGTAAATGTGTTAGTTGTATGTGTTTGTTTGGGTTTTCCGTATCTTTCCCGTGACATCATTATTCCCGCATATAAAAAGACCTTCACAATATCTTTCTCGTCAAACACTTTACCAAAAGTAAATGACTTTGATAAATAAAGTTTGTATTGATTGAAATAAAAGTTAAAAATAAAATAAACTTACTAAAAATGTAAAAACTAAAAACTTATAAAAATATATAAAAATGGATGTTGAATTAAAGAACACAAAATTTTAAAAAATATGGTGAAATTAGATTATAAAAAAATTAAACGAATTAAAAGATATTTAAATTTAAAGATAAAGATGATTAATTAGTTAAAAAGTGACATGTGTCACCCTATTATTGGAGTTTTTTATTTTAGTTTGTTAGAGCTCATCCATTTTTGTTATTTTTTAGTTAGAGAAGTGACACATGTCACTCAATGATTGGAGCTCCTTATCTTAATTTTTTGTGGAGCCCACAACTTAAATGCTTTATATAGTAGTATAGATATAGAGTGAATTTTAAGTCCCTAAAAGGAGTATGAATGTCTAAGATCAATGTTTTATGTGTTGTTCTTTTTGATTGTTGTATTTCAGACGAATTGGGAATGTCCAATTCAGTCTTGCTATTTGTTATACATTTGTTGAGATTAATATATTTTCTTTTTTTCACCGAAAAAAGTTTGTCAATAAATAGCAATATGATTTTTGTAAAATGAAGTTTTGGACATCGGCGGCAAATAAGATAGAACTCTATACGGCATATAGGGTCACTATCATAAAAAAAAAGGAGAAATTAAAAAATACTCCGTAATTGCGGAAGTGTTTTATAATACATGAGAATTAACCTAATCTAATATGGAATCTTGAGCCTCTAATCCACCCTAGCTGTCACTATGACAGTATTACGCCATCTCCTGTTTGTCGACGATTTTTCTATCCGCATTACCCTTTTACAACTCTCCTTATTTTAATCCGCTTTAGTTTTCAGAATTAAAATGCCCCATTTCTTTTGTTGTTGATAACAATCGCCACCACATGCAAATCTTTACTCTTTATTTTTCTTGTTATTTGCTTGTGCAATTTGCTATCTCATTTGTGGCTTCCATGATGATTAAAAAAGTATATTACATTTCTATAGCCTTCATTTTCTTCGTAATACATCACGTTTTTTTTTTTTTTTTTTTTTTTTTTTTTTTTTTTTTTTTATTATTATTATTATTATTCTTCCTCTCTTTCTTTTATCCTTGTCGAGCTAAGTCAGAATACTTGCTTTTATTTCTTTATTCGCTGGTTCATTTTTTTTAACAACCTTTGGCTCAATTGAAAAAAAAAAAGAAAAAAAAGTCAGCATTTCCATTTTGCATTTATTGTTTTCCATAATTTCGTTAAAGATTCTTCCGAATCACAAAAAATATATTTAATGTTTTCCATAATTTCGTTAAAGACTCTTCCGAATCACAAAAAATATACTCTCTTTTTTTTCTTCACTTGGTTCTTTTTCTTTTTTAAAGAATATTTTTCATATTTACTTCTTTGGGTCTTTGATCTGTCTATTGCAAATAAAACCGACATATATTTGTTGTCTCTTAAATTTGCATGGCTTATTTGGTTTTGGGCTTATGGTTCATTAGACGAATAATCGTGCATAGTAACAAAATTTTATAGTAGCACATAGTTATAATGATAGTTTTGGTGTTAAAATTTGCGTCTGAAAAAGTTAAATATGATATGTATGTTAGGAATCATACATGTGATTTCATAAAATCACATGCGATTTTAATATAACAAATCACATGTGATTTTAATATAGCAAATTACATGTAATTCCTCCATACGTAAATTTCAATACTTACAAAAAATGTCAAAAAAAAGTTTCTTATAGTGTATAAAAGTATCCCTCTATAGATAGATGATTTAATTGTTATCGTGATTGTATGATTAGTTTCACGTCACAATTAACGGTTGCAAAATATTTAAACTTTTAGAAAAATGATAAAAGTTTGTTTTTTTTTATGATAAAAAAATGAATGATCAGTATTGATTTATTGAATATTTAGAAAATATTGAGCCTAAATTAAACTTTTCAGTTATAAAATATAAATAAGATATAAACAAGGGCGGACCTTAATGGAGATCGGGGAGGGCCCCGGCCCCCCCAAAATTTGCGACACCTAGTGTAAATATTATAGGTTTTAGGGGTAATTTAGTTGAGGTTACAAATAAATCTCTGATTCGGCCCTCCCAAAATAAATTCGGCCCTCTCAAAAAAAATGTTCAAGTTCCGTCTACGGATATAAACACAAAATTGAATAAGCCATAACTCTCGGCTATATAAGAAACAACAAACACCCATGCATTTCTCGCAGAACATTTCACTTCTAAATCTCATTCTCACAAAGTTCCCAAGTTTAACAAAAGTCAAACAATTAAAGGAAGCTCAAAGTATCTTGAATTAATACAAAAGTGTTGAAGTGTTGATCAACACTTTTGTATTAATTCACTTATTCATTCTGTATATGGACAAGATGAATTCACTTATTCATTCTGTTGATTCATCATTCGGTTCTCGATCTGATTCGTCTCAATCACCAGTCAATAGTGGTATGTCTTTCTATCTTTTTCTTCTCATTTCATTTCTATATGTAAAAAAAAAAAAAAAAAAAAAAAAAAAAAAACCCATTTTCCTGCACATTCGTGTGATTTTAAGTTTTGCACCATCTTTTCCATTTTTAGCGACAGCTTAGTGACCTTTGTTTAACTTTTGCTTCATAGATAGTGATATTTTTCCGGGGCTTTTGCATATATATCCTCCCGAAAATGCAAAATTGCATATATATCCAAAGCATGCATAAAAACCATTGTATTATGTGCAGAAAAAACTTGTACAAAGGATATATATGCAATTATTCACTTTGGGAGGGATATATATGCATTTTTGCCTATTTTTCCTCAAAACTTGCAACGATTTTTTTTTTGAGTAAATTGCATTTTTGGTCCTTGTGGTTTGGCCAAATTGCAGGTTTGGTCCCCATCCTTTCGAAAGTGCAACGATGATCCTCATTTTAAAGTTTTGGTTGCATGTTTGGTCCGTGACCAAACTTAAATGACTAAAATACCCTTGTATTCTTCCCCCTGATTATTTTTTCTTTTTATTTATTCATCCCATAACAAGAACATATACAAGAACCCAAACAAAATAAAACCACTCCCACTTTCAAACACAAATCAATAATAAAAGCACAAACACTCTCAAATCTCACTAGAGATTGAAGATGGATGAGGAGTATAGCTGCAAACGGTTGTTCCTCATTTTCTATGATCAAAAGAGAGTCGAAGGCTTTCCCTATTTGTTGGTACTCAAGACCAAGTAACAAGCAAACCAAATAAGCCCTCACCGAGAGCCAAGCTCTCGGTTTGGCTGTCGCGACACACACGACGCAACACACGACTCAAACACGAATACCAACAAGTTTATAACACATTTTTATTATCAAGAAATCGTTTCCCATGTTTTAATAACCAAACCGACATGTGACCGAGTGAACTCGTGACTCAACCACGAGTTATCAAGAAATATGAGTCAAAACTCGTGGGTTTTAACCTACCTTTGTTTACAACACAAAAAGAGAACTGGTGGTGGCGTTGTAGTGAGGTGGTGGTGGCGCGTGAGTGGTTGACGAGAGGTGGGGGGAGGGTTTTAGGCGCGTGACCTAGTGGATCGGAAAGAGGGGAGAGTGGGGAGTGTTTTGAGGTGGGTGGTGTAGTGTGGATGGCGGCGGTGTGGTGGTGGTGGCTTTAAGGTGGCCGGAGGCTATAATAGTTTTCAGAAGTATTGTAGCCTCGGTATAGATCTGTTTGGTGTGTGGATTTGCTGGGAAATCAGGTTTCTAGTTTTGGGATATGAATTTGTGTTTGATATTATCTGGGTTCTTGTATATGTTCTTGTTATTGGATGAATAAACAAAAAGAAAAAATAATCAGAAAATTAAAGGGGAAGAAGACAAGGGTACTTTAGTCATTTAAGTTTGACCAGGGACCAAACATGCAACCAAAACTTCAAAATGAGGACCATCGTTGCACTTTCGAAAGGATGGGGACCAAACCTGCAATTTGGCCAAACCACAAGGACCAAAAATGCAATTTACTCTTTTTTTTTAAACAAAATTCGCAAAAAAGTCAGAAAATGGGTATTTTTGTGATTGTTCCAAAAAAGACAAGGGTTTTGACTTTTTGATTAGAGAGCCTTTGAGACAACGGTTAAGAGGGCTTTTAGGCTACCCGCAATAAGCCTTCAACCAATCAAAGCGTTAGGAGGAGAAGCTGTATTTTATTTTTAGAGAAAATTGATACGAACTTCTCAAGATAAGAGCCCTTAGGAGGAGAAAATGTATTTTATTTTTAGAGAAAATTGATACGAACTTCTCCGATACTTGGCTTGTATCGGTTCATAAGTCTAAGTGTAGAACTCATTCAAAAAACTAGCTTGTAAGAATAGGGGACAACTAGACTTATAAACCATTAATTAATCCCATACTTGGCCGATGTGGGATCGTAACTATACCCCACGCTTTTAAGAACCAACGTCCTCGTTGATCACGGCTATGTTGGTCACGGTTGGCACCCCTCTTTTTCGGTCCAAGACACCACTCCGAGTCCTCTTACTTGTTTATAGTTATTTGTTATATTTCATATTTTCTTCACAATAATAATTTTTTTTGTGGCCAATCTGCTCTTTTCAGTCAGCATAACCACTCCAAACCGTTTTTCTCGAGAGCATGATGAAAGAACTGTGGATGTTATGTCACAAAAATCACAGTCACGTGTTGATTTGTTTGGTGTTGTGTTGCTCCTTCTTAGAATTAAGCGTTGGAGTTGTTCGAGCAAACGTCATGGGTGTTCAGGCAAGTGGTGGAGTTGTGGTAAACATGGCTATCCTCCTTTTAAAAGGTATTTGATTAAGCACGCAATGCAGAAAAACGATTATCTTGTTATGTCCCCAAAGCAGATTGTGGCCAGTGTTGTGCCGGATAAATTAGATGATACTTCCAATAAACCAATCAGAAAAAGGAAGAGGACTGTCTTGTCATTTGGTTTCGTGAAACTCAAAGAAAATTGTGGAAAGACTATGGAGAAAGCCGTGGCTAACCTTGGTGGTAAGTTCATAGTTTGTTCGTAATGTCTAGAGATGGCAATTGTGACCCCTTAACCTATAAATTGGGTGGATTTGGGTTATATCATATCTTTTATACATTAAGCTTGAAGTGCAAAGAAAACGGGTCAAATGGGTCGAACGAGTAAAAATATGTAGTTGGCATAAGCAAGTTGAGATTTCCCAACCCGTCCAACTCTCTAATTTCGCCATCTTGAGTCGTGTCTATACTTGTGTGCTTTTTTTCTAACAGTCTCATCTTCAATTTGTACATTGTATATATGTAGTTGGCTTGAGGGGCATGTGCAGTAGTCTTGGTATGCAATGGTGGTCAAATAAAAAGCGTCTGAAGTCGGTTCAAGCAAATGTAGTTATCAGTACGTCTGCAGAAGCACCTACCTCGGTTTTTGCAGCTTCCAGCGAACCATTCCCCAAAATTGTTCTCCACCAGCAACAAACAAATTTGCCTGATGGACTTGCACAGTTTAAAACTACAAAGAGAGAGCAGTTTATTGAGAATGCAACAGCAAGCGCAGTGAAAAAGTTGACAATTAAGGCAACATACAAAGAGAATATGGTCAAGTTTCCATTCACTCTTTTAGATGGATTGGAAAAGTTGAAGGAGATGGTTGCAACAAGGTTTCAGCTCAGACTTGGAAGCTTCAAACTCAAATATGCAGATGAAGATGACGATATGATACTAATTGCATGTGACAGTGACTTGATATTACTAGTGGGTGATCCTAGACAGCCAATTAATCAACCTGTGATCAGACTCTTGGTTTCACCCATTGCTCATGCATAAGCTACAATGCTTAGCCCTTATTTTGCGTAGTTTACATGTGTAGAGTATATTAGATTAGAGTGTGCGAGAGTGTTCGTGCTTCAAAAGATATGTATATAAATCTATATATGCTTTCCACCATGTAAAGTATCATGATAATCATATGAAGTGAGATTACAATTATTGCTGGCCAGTTATGTAGTGCAGTGTTAACCCAAGACAAATCTGCAACTTTATTTTCTAAACAAAGTACAATGACCAAGTATAAATGCATTCATGATATTTTTAACTTTTTTAATCTTTAAAGTGATTAATTTACAAGGTTTTTTTAATCTTTTGACGGACTAATTCATAAGGTTTAAGTTCATCGCCCCCACACACTAACTAGGTAAAACACTGCCTAGTTTTTTTTAATAAGGTTTACATTGTCGCATCAAGTTTATTATCGTAAGTTTGACGACCCCTGGAGTCTTACCTAAGGTGTTCAAAACAGAGAAGCAACCCTTGTCCTCCAATACCAAGGGCAGCGTGGCAATTTCTGACCCGACATGAAACACGATCCGCAACTGGCATGAAAATAAATAGGTTAGGGTTGAGGCTAAATAGGTTTGAGCTGTAAATGGGTCGACACAACTAACTCGTTTAAGAAACAGTTTAGGTTTCGGTTTTCTCAACCTGATTCTAACCCGTCAACCCGTTGAAAAATATAGTTAAAAAATTAAAAATTAAGTATTTCATACAATTAATAAAATAAAATAAAATAAAATAAACTACTTTGTGTCTATATCTTATGATATATCATTATCGACTTTTGAAGTTTTTATGGTTTTGCCTATATATATCATGTTGGGTTTTCTAACACTGATCTTTTAAATTCAACTGTGTATCTTTAAATTTCAATTCAGTTCTTAAGTGGGTCAACATGACTAACCCGTTTAATAAACATGTTTAGGTTAGAGTTGAACTTCTCAACATGATTAACTAAATAAATCGGGTTAGGGTTAAGAGAGATGAACCCGTTAACCCGGACCCGCCAACCCGAACCCAGCACCCCTAGCGCCAACACTATGTAAGTCTTAAGTTAAGTACCTAACATGGGATATGACTAATCACATTTCTAACTTTCAAATGTACCAAAAGAACCTCTTATCATTCCACAGGAGATTTTCCCAAACATCATCATTATCATCCATTCTTTTTTTCCCAAACACAAAGGAACATTTAATATCCAAACTTGCATTAGTCTTAAAATCATGCTCACAACCAAACCCTAACCCTCAAGTAATACAACAAGGCCAACAAATTCATGCACAAATAATAGTCAATGGAATCAACCATGTGGGTCTATTGGGTTCAAGGTTACTTGGAATGTACATACTTTGTGGCAAATTTTATAATGCTAAAAATATTTTTCATCACCTTGATTTGTTGTATGCATCACCTTGGAATTGGATGATTAGAGGGTTTACTATGATGGGTTGTTTTGATTATGCAGTTTTAGTTTATTTTAAAATGTTGGGCTATGGGAGTTTACCTGATAAGTATACTTTTCCTTATGTGGTTAAGGCATGTGGGCGGTTGGGGGCGGTTCGTTTGGCGAAATATGTTCATTGTAGGGTTAGGGATATGGGTTTTGAAAATGATGTTTATGTTGGTAGTGCTTTGATTAAGTTTTACGCCGAGAATGGTTGTTTGGATGATGCGCGTGGCCTGTTTGATAAAATGTGGGATAGAGATGATGTGTTGTGGAATGTTATACTTAACGGGTACTTGAAGCATGGGGATTATGGGAATGTTTTGTTGTTGTTTAGTGAAATGAGAAGCTCGGAGATTAGACCGGGGTCGGTGACGTATGCGTGTGTTTTGTCTGCGTGTGCGTCTGATGGACGTATGGGTCTTGGTACTCAGCTTCACGGGCTTCTTGTTAAATGTGGACTAGTGGATGATCCTCAGGTGCTTAACACGTTGATTGGAGTGTATGCAAAGTCCAAAAGATTGTTTGATGCCCGAGAGTTGTTTGATAGTGTAAAAGAAGCTGATTCGGTTGCATGGAATGTGATTATTGGTGGGTATGTGCAGAGTGGACTTATGAATGAAGCTTTAGGTTTGCTTCGGAAGATGATATCGACTGGAACCAAACTAGATACCGTCACTTTAGCAAGCTTCCTTCCGTGCATATCTGAATCAGCTTCTGTAAATCAAGGTAAGGAAATCCATTGCTACATTTTAAGACATGAGGTACATTTGGATGTTTACTTGAAGAATGCGCTTATTGATATGTACTTTAAGTGTAGGGAGGTTGAAATGGCACACAATGTTTTCAAGTATAGTACTGACGTAGACATTGTCATATGCACTGCGATGATATCTGGTTATGTGCTTAACGGGTTGAACTCTGATGCCTTAAATATTTTTCGATGGTTGCTTTATAAGCAAATGAGACCAAATGCGGTTACCTTTTCAAGTTCTTTACCTGCTTGTGCTGGTTTGGCTGCTCTTAAGTTGGGTAAAGAATTGCATGGTCAGATATTAAAGAACGGTCTCGAAGGTAGGTGTTATGTAGAAACAGCAGTCATGGACATGTATGCAAAATGTGGAAGACTTGATTATGCGCATGAAGTCTTTGTAAAAATGTCTGAGAAGGATACCGTTTGTTGGAATTCCATGATTACTAGCTTTTGCCAGAATGGTCAACCAGGGAAAGCTATTGACCTTTTTCGTGAAATGGGTTTGGAAAGAGTGAATTATGATTCTGTAAGCATATCAGCTGCTCTTTCTGCGTGTGCTAATTTAGCATTACATGGGTATGGGAGAGCAATCCATGGGTTCATGACAAAAGGTGCCTTGAAGACTGATCTATATGCAGAAAGTGCACTGATAGATATGTATGCCAAGTGTGGAAACTTGGAACCTGCTAGAAATGTTTTCGACTTGATGCCAGAGAAAAGTGAAGTGTCGTGGAATAGTATCATTTCGGCATATGGAAACCATGGTCACCTTCAAGAATGTCTTTCTTTATTTCACCAAATGAAAGAATTTGGATTCCAACCTGACCATGTGACGTTTCTTGCAATAATTTCTGCTTGTGATCATGTGGGTTTGGTTGATGATGGTTACCACTACTTTAAGTCCATGATAAACGAGTATGGAATTGCAGCTCGCATGGAGCATTATGCATGCATAATTGATCTGTTTGGCCGAGCTGGTCGATTAAGTGAAGCCGTTGAAATCATAAAGTCTATGCCTTTTGATCCTGATGCTGGTGTTTGGGGCACATTGCTAGGTGCATCTAGGGTTCATAAGAATGTTGAGCTAGCTGAATTGGCTTCGACGCATCTTTTTGAAATGGACCCAACAAATTCAGGGTACTATGTGCTGCTGTCAAATGTACAGGCTGATGCTGGAAAATGGGAAGGAGTCAATAAAACAAGAAACATGATGAAACTTCGAGGAATTGAAAAAGTGCCTGGTTATAGCTGGATTGAGGTGAATAACGACACCCATGTTTTTGGTGCCGCAGACAAAAGTAACCCTCTGTCTGATGAGATTTATACAACGTTAAAGAACGTATATTTGGTGCTTAAGGATGAAGGTTATGTAACACTTAAGAAAGAACATAACATGGTAGCATTTACTGGCTAAATTCTATAATGTATACGGTCATTTTTGGAGGGAATTCAAGACTTTTAATTTTTAACGAATTTTTTATATACTGTAATTCCATATCATATACTCTATTAAAAAACTGAGTATAGAAATTGCTTTTTATAAGCACTTGTTCTTTCATTCGTAAACTGTCTTTTCTTGTTTCACAAAATATACTAGTCAATCAATTTAATTTTTTAATAAAATCAGAATTCTGCAAAACACTGAAAACGTCAAATTGTAAATTATCTAACAGTGATCAGATATGTAGAAAATGCTATGTTTTCTTTATAAGAATTGTTTTAGATATTCAATATTATATAGTCACTTTCAGAACACTACATCATCTATAAGATCATCAAAAGAATACTGTCTGGTTATTGCTTATCCGACCAAATGTATACACACATTTGCAGTATATGCCAAAGCATTTGTCAATTATGCTAATGATTTTTCATAAAGTTCTATGCAGTCAGTAACTCTTTCACCAAAAAGAAGGAGCATTGAAAAGTACCTAAAGAAAAACAAATTCTTGGTTCTTCCTAGTATGGCGTATGGGATGAAACTAAAAAACACAACTTCACAAACCATGAATCATTCTAACTCAACTAACAATCTCAGCAAGAGTACCGGATGAGAGAAAAGCAAGTATAGAAGTAGCAACTCAGAACCAGCAACTTTGGATCGATTTTCTTTTGGGGTACGATCCTGAAAACCACATCACGTGCTCCGACGGAAATATAAGTAGACTTTCTGTATATACAACACAAAACACGGAGCATGAAAATACATGTATACACAGGAGTCAAACATGAAAGCAGAACCGTTTTAAACTCTCTAACCTGAAGTACCCAGAAGCTTAGAAGTGATTCTAAGCAAAATAAGCCAAATCCTACTAGATAGAAGATCTGCAAGATATAAATATGCAGATGGTAATAAGTTATTATTGGTGATTGTAACTTGCAAGATGTATGAAAGGTGAAAGATAATAGATGGTACTAAAATGAAGAAGGTGTTTCCAGCTGTTTTTTTTTTAATGAGCACAGAGTTGAAATTGGGTACTTATGAGATACAAGCACAAAAGATATGTGTAAACACTAACCCCAACTATCATATGGTCAGAAAAGACGTCAACAGCAGCAAGAATGCCCCTGTTGGTAGAAACAATTAGATAACTGTTAAAAGATCGGCGTCTAGAACAAACATGTGAAGGAACCTGTCATGATACTTACAAGGAATACCAAGCCCAAATATGGAAACATTTACCCACCAAATTAATGCTGATCAAAATTTTAGAGTTGTGTTTTTAAAAATTCAGTTTGTCATTACCAATTCTATTTTATACTGTTGAAAAAATTAGGCATGAGCATGATTTTGGGTCTTTTGAAAACAAAAATTTTATAGTCCAGATAATACTTACGTTAACGATTTCCCTTGAAAAACTATAGGAGGAGCAATAGCAGCAAATATACAAAAGACAAGGTGAAGCTGCAAAAATGCAATCGATTCAAACTGTAAGGGATAATGAGAAGAAAGCAGGCGCCTAAATGTTTGATTGGTTAATAGCGTAACTTACCAAGTAGAACAAGAAAAACCAGGTGAAATTCATAGCACTGTCAGTCCTGGCAACATATGAAAGAAAAAACATTTAGAACCATTATCAGTAGTCGCTACAGCGCATCCACATTTTATACAAAGTAGTGTAACAGCTAAAATGAATACAAAACCCAGATTGTGCCAGTATAACTATTGACAGTTCTTCATTCTCATACAAGTCTGTTTTTTAATTAAATATTTTTTTGGAAAATTTACCTATTTGCCCATTAGCAATCGATTTGGTGAGATTGATTTCAGTCCTCAAAACCTTTTCAGATTTTTGTAACTAAGGTGTAAAATTAAGTTAATTGATCATTAGTCAAAAACTTTATTGAACTATGGACCATGTCAAGCATTGCATTTTGTTTTGATAGAAGGGGTAGACCTAGTAACTTTAGTAACAAAAATATAAGAATACCTCATTGCACGATAGAGTGGCCTGTACCACAGGACATAGGAAAGGGGTACTCCAAGAAGAGCATAAAGCGTTGCAAGCAAAAAAATCTTGACACCTGTACAGAAAAACATATGTGGGGAATGTAGAAACTGACCTACTTTCACAGTAGTTCCTCCAAATATTTTGAGATAATTAAGATAGATGATATAACTTACCACCGCCGTTAGTCCAACAGACGGTCACAGCTACAACATTAAATGCAAGGCAGAGAACTATCCCTGCATGGTGAAGCAATGATCAACACCAAACGAAAAACAAATAACTAGATTAGAAGGCTAACAGTTGTGACAGTAGCTCATTGGAAAAGGATGGATAGTAAAGGACAGATTTACAAACATGAGACATGACTATCGCCATACATACTGCATACATTGCCACAAATACTTTTGAGGTAATATTATGGAAGACGCAGGATATAGTTATAAGGCATCGTTATCCTAAACCTAGATAATGTTGGAAATGGATAAAAACGGGCAAAGAAAGATTAACATAAAAGTATTGCTAAGATGAATCTACATCAGTTGATAAAATTTTAAAGTAATGGTATTTGAAAACAGAGAAGAACAATAATCATACCCAACCAACTTGCAAAAGCTGAGTACTGCAACTTTTGAGCATGAACTGGTATCTCACTGGATATGTCATGATGAATAATCGGAAAAAATGGAGGCCAGTTTCTTTCATCTCTGGGGATGTCCACTGTTTTTACATACAATGAGAGGAAAGTGTCAAACCTCGCCAAAATGAATGAGAGTCTAGTTATAAAGAAGACAGTAAATAGTACTCTATACTTACCACCTGCAACTGCTTCTTCTCTTCGCTTGACATCCTAGGGGATACAGAAAATAGATAATATAATACAATTCATCAGGTTGCAAAGTAATAAAATACATTGTCAAAGACAGACTAATAAAATTTACCCATAGTAACATCTGACTCATTCTTTGATCAACAAAATACAGTTTTTTCTTATCCATAACAGAAATGTAAATATCGAGACACGCATTAAACAGAACATGTATATTAAGTTTACATCAGAGACCAGTTGTTCAGAAAAAAAATGTAAAACCAACCTTTTCCCTTCTTTCCAAATCCGACTCCCAATTTGAAAGCTCGTTTTCTTTTTTCTTTGAATCCTGAAACACAATACAATTCAATGCAATAAGCATCCCCACAGAGAGCTCAAAAATACAAACTGAGGAAATAAATATTATAATACATTCACTGAATCCAACGGTATGTCCACATTAGCATCTTGTTTCTGACCAAAACCAATGGTGTTAGAAAGCATTTGTTGAATACGGGATTTTGACCCAGGAGCAGCACCACCTTTCTGCAATGAATGCCACAGTATGAGGAGATGATATAGAAGGGAATCAATCTTAGGGAAACAAAGTCCAATTGAATATCGCAAATATGTTTGACAATATATGTGAAGTCCATTCTGAAAGTAAGCTTTGACTTGGTGACATGTCAAGTCCAGATAAAACAATAAGATATACTTTTATAATCCCCATAAGGCCTAACGCCACAAATATGTGTATATCACATAAAGAAATTTTAGTGTTTCCTGGGAACAAATGTTTGAACTTGGATATCTGTATTTCTAAAGTCTTCACATCCAACACTAATAGTGTTGCAACAAGAGACAAACAGGTGAAGATCACACAATTTAAGGACATCAATGTGATTTATGTTTTCTCAGAAACAGATATTTCTGATGTAGTGACTTGTGTACTTAACAAATGAAAACACCTTGAGCAATTGCTATGCAGTTCAGCTTGTGCCTTAAAAGAAGAGGCTGTCATTTCTAGTATCAGAGCTACCAGTGTTAATTTTTACACCTCTTATACTTGGCACGCCCCTATTTTCAGTAATGAAACGTATATCATCGATACGGTTCATAGAAGAGCAAGAAATTGGTTATTACTCTTTATCTCAGTTCCAACCTTATGTGTCACTTACCCATGTTCATGACGCTGGTAAGATCAGGTGTACTGTTTTGACTTTTATGGCCAGGATGATATCGTTCTTTGTCAACTTCACCCAATTTCTAATTTATTGCTCGTAAATCTCTATGCATATTTACATTTCGAACAAGGATGCTTCAATAAAGCTAACGCTAATGGCCTAGTACTTGTCTTTGTTATGTTATATGCAGTAAAGGGAATCAACCATGTGCCGTAACATTCAAATTTCCTCAATATCAGTAAAACATAATGGGTGAAAATGGCAAAGAACATACCATTTTTATTCATTTATAATATTAAAACAAGAAGTATCTTGTTTTGTTTCCTAAACCTTTGGTTACCAAAGCATGAAATTAACTAGCTGACAAAAAACAGATTGTTCACATTTTGCATCTATGCTAAGTCTTATTTACTCCATTCCTCAGATAAGATATACTTACACCAGTAATATTTAGCAACAGGATATCCATTAGAATTTGTTGCGAAAACTTACATGAGTTACATTTTCATATGCATGCTCTGGTGCCAAAAAATACAATAATTACTCTTCAGTTATGTTTTTAAACTACTTACCTTTTACACCGTTTAGTAATCATTATATGCACTTAATAATTTGGATGCATTCCGCAAGTTACATTTATTTTGTAAATTCAGAAGCTACAATCGCAAGTTACATTAAATTTACACCGTTTAATAATCAGTACCGACTATCAATTATCCTGTTTATATATTAATGTAGCTCCACTTCCACAACTTTGTCCAAACGTTACAGGATCAAAGCAACCGAAACACAACTCCTTCAACCTCCACTTACCAATAACTCTCTTTCTTAGGAATATAACTTACAATGCTGTACCAAATTTTAAGGCACAATTAACTCATCTCAGTCTACTACGCCAAAAAAACATTGATAACCGCCAACGCTCACCAGTCTATGCACCTATTAGTGCGCCTGGCCAACACTCAAGTAAACATAACATTCTGTTTCAACATAATTCGCGCATTAGACATGTTTTAACTATAATTTCAGTCTACTGCGCCCGAAAACGCTGATAACCGCCAACGCTCACCAGTCTACACGCCAATTAGTGTCCTAACCAACACTATTATTTTTTAACATAATTCGCACGTTAGGCATTTTAACTAATATTAGTATACCTAACCAACATTCGAATAAGCATAAGTTTCTATTTTGACCCAATTCGTGTGTTAGGCATATTTAACTAATTTCATTCTAATATGCCAAAAAAACATCAAAAACCGCCAACGCTCACTGGTCTACACGCCTAATCAACACTCAACTAAACATAACATTCTATTTCAACATAATTAGCGCGTTAAGCATATTTAACTAATTTCAGTCTACTACGCCAAAAAGGTTGATAACCGCCAACGCTCACCGGTCTACACACCTATTAGCGTGCCTACTGCCTAGCCGAAACTCAAGTAAACATAAATTCTATTCCGACATAATCCACGCGTTAGGCATATTTAACTAAATTCAATCTACAACGCCAAAATAGGCTGATAACCGCCAACACTCACCGGTCTACACGCCTATTCGTGTGCCTAATAAGTAACCAACACTCGCGTAAACATAACATTCTATTCCGACATAATCACGCGTTATGCATATTTAACTAATTTCAGTCTACTACGCCAAAAAACGTTAATAAACGCCAAAGCTCAACACTCTACACGCCTATCAGTATTCCTAATCCTAACCAACACTCAAGTAAACATAAATTCTATTCCGACATAATCCACGCGTTAGGCATATTTAACTAATCTCAGTCCACCACGCCAAAAAACTTTAATAACCGCAAACGCTCAACACTCTACACACCTACTAGCATTCCTAACCAACACTCGAGTAAACATAACCTTCTATTTCGACATAATACACGTGTTAGGCATATTTAACTAATTTCAGTCTACTACGCCAAAAAACACTGATAACCGCCAACGCTCACCGGTCTACACGCCTATTACTCTGCCTAACCAACACTTGAGTAAACATAACATTCTATTTCGACATAATTCGCATATTAGGCATATTTAACTAATTTCAGTCTACTACGCCAAAAAACGTTAATAACCGCCAACGCTCAACACTCTACACGCCTATTAGTATTCCTAATCCTAACCAACACTCGAGTAAACATAACCTTCTATTTCAACATAATTAGCGCGTTAAGCAAATTTAACTAATTTCAGTCTACTACGCCAAAAACGCTGATAACCGCCAACGCTCACCGGTCTACACGCCTATTACTCCACCTAACCAACACTAGAGTAAACATAACATTCTATTTCGACATAATTCGCATATTAGGCATATTTAACAAATTTCAGTCTAATACACCAAAAAAGTTGATAACCGCCAACGCTCAACAGTCTACACACCTACTAATGTGCCTACTGCCTAGCCAAAACTCGAGTAAACATAACATTCTATTCCGCCATAATTCGCACGTTATGCATATTTAACTAATTTCAGTGTACACGCCTATTTGTGTGCCTAAGTATCGCGTAAACATAACATTATACTTCGACATAATTCACGCGTTAGGCAAATTTAACTAAATTCATTCTACTACGCCAAAAAACGTTGATAACCGCCAACGCTCAACAGTCTACATGTCTATTAGTATCCCTAACTATTTCGACATAATTCTCGCACCGCACATTACTAATTATAATCCTACACAATATTCATCAACTTCATACCATCAATCACCACAGATCTACAACAAAAATTACATGCAAACCATCCGCACAACCCTAAACACTACAAATACACACACATTAACATCAAATAGCATAACAACCACTAACTAAACCAAATTATGTTCAAAAATTTAAACAATAAGCTTAAAATTAGGGAGATGTAACGGAATAAGCAGTTACCGAGAACGGATTGGCTTGTTCGTCAAAAGGATTTTGATTATCGTTTTGCTGATTCATTGCTTATTTTTTAGACCTAATTTTGGAATTGGGATTAGAGAATTGGTTGGATTTACGTCTTGCTATTTGTGAGTGGAAATAACACTCATCGTCGATAGCGGGATATTTTAAGTTGGTAGGGGTTTTATACTTTTGGTCCTTGAAGGTTTTAGCGTTGTTCATATTGTGCTAAATAATTGAAAATGGTAATGTTAGAATGGGTTTTTCTAACTTGTGCACAAAGGCTCACGAAAAAGTACACAGTGATTTACATAAAAGTACAGACAATGAGACAAATGTACTTTTATGTGAGTCCCTGTGTACTTTTAATGTACGGGTGTAGACTCACATAAAAGTACATTTGTCTGTACTTTTATATAGATCCCCGTGTACTTTTCGTGTCCCCTGTGTACTTATGGTGTGCTTAACTTGGGCCATTAAGGCACAAGTTAGAAAAAAACTTTTTAAAAATTATCTTGAAACAATATTAAAAGCATTTAAGATGTTTTTTTTGTTTTTAAATCGCTTCGATTTTTTATTTGCATACGTCAATGTACAAATGCAGTAAGTAATTTGATATGTATAAATCAGTGATGGATCTAGGATTGTTCACTTGAGTAGGCTAAAACAGAAATTGAAGAAACGAATTTGAGAAACACGAATTGACAGATTTGAACTTCCGTCATCTGTAAATCATAGTTTCAGTTTTCACTATGTGCTTGGGCCGGCCTTTATATTTTGGGTGGGCTAATGGAAATTAATTTGTTCACAAAACATATATACTACAAGTACTTGTATAAAAAAATGGGGTTGGCCATGAGGCCCATGACCCATCCTAAAGAGGGCACAGTGCAGTTGCTAACAACATGCTATTTGTTTTTGTTTTTTTTTCACCAATAACACTTATACTGCACCACCCTAAATGTGTTATTCGTCTTTTAGCCATTCCACCGACTAGTATTATTTTTATTTTTCAATGGGTGAGCATTTTTTTTATGAAATTTTTTGTGAGACTCACAAGTACCAATAACAGTCAGTGGTTTTTTGCCAAGATGATTAAATTTTTGAAGAAAAAGTATTTTATTCAAGTGAGAAATTGTTATTGAAGTGGTTGTTTTCAATATTTAGTTTATTCGTTATGAAACTGTATAGTTGTGCTTTTTATTCATTTAGTCATTCTTTTTCCTATTATGTTGTAGACTTGTAGTCAAGTATATTATTTTTCGTAAATACTCGTTCACTAAAACTATAACGTGAGTACGTACTATCATCCTTTTACAATAGGGGCGGAGCCAGGAATTTCTATTGGGGGGGGGGGGGATATCGAGATAGTAATAACGTTCTTTTTTTTTCGAACCAATGATCGTTATAAAAAATATGAATGTGCAAATCAATTCTCATTGTCAAATACTCAAATCACCTATTTTTCATAAAAGATGCTAAAATAACTTGTCGTCAACATAGCTAAAATTATTATTTAAAAAAATAGAAAATAAAATAAAATAAAAAAGTATCACAAATTCACAACTTAAAAAACTTAATCTAACATAAAGAATGAATAATATACAATTGTATCGCTTTCTCATTCTTCTAGAAATTTGACAAAAATCTATCATATCTCCCTACACACTTGAACAACTATTTGATTGAAAAAATGTGAATAACAATGACATTTTTGTAATTAAAGATTGATAATGATATAGGGTATGAAAATGATATACCACAAGGATATTTATTTTGTAAATTACCCAAAATAAATATTATTTTCTATCATTGGTTTCTAGCAAATAATATTTTTCGGTTTCCAAAACATGATCTCAAACACCTTTTATTATGGGTGGAAAAAGCCTGAGCCTGCAAGAGCTCAAGCTTGGCTCCTTTATAATTATAGACTCGAGTTGGACTCATTTTTATGACATGTTAAAGGAAACAAAATTCAACTCAAACTCGAGATGTTAAACACACTGCAGTCGAGCTTGTTATTTATTTGAGCTCGTGTATAAATATTATACGTGTGTGACCCTTAAATTCTCATAAATAATAACTAATATAAGTCTATATGTTTCGTCATTACACATAATTCTAACAAATGCAACTTTTGAGATATGAATGAAATGGCAAGTGTATTTAAGCACTTTATACTCTCTAGTTGAGCAAGTGTATTTATAGTAGGGTAGATACACGGTTAAATATTTTTCTTTTCAAGGTCAATATATAATGTGTATATACCAATTGATAATGTTTAGCTTGTGAAATTCAAATTTTTGTCCAAAAAATATGCTCATTTAGGTCCACACCAGTTTGTTTCCAAACATATGTAACTCAACATACCAACTAATTGTTTAACAGTCATGACAAATAATGCATACATAAACCAAAATTTGTCTAGCATTTAGGCTTTCATAAGTTACTTAAAGTAATTGTTTTACACCCAAGACACCAGTAAACTGTTACATAATACTAATACATACAAACTGTAAGACAATACTAATATATACAAACCATAACATAAAAACCATAACAAACCATAACCATCTTACACATGACATTCCAAACCATAACAAAAAAAACCAAACAACCTTTGCCATTGCCTTCTCAGTTTGATTAAACCTCCTCCTGTTGTTCCATTTCCTTCTTATCCTTGTCCGAAGGATTCAAACTTCTCCTATTGGTTTCTCTTCCCAAACTCTCAACTACATATTGTTTTTCCCCTCTTATTAGCTATTCCAATATTCTCCCTATCAGCTTCAATGTCTACCATTTCCAAACATTCTGCAACGCCTATATCATCCTCTGGTTCATCAAATTGAGCAACATCACCTACAACTTGTTCACCAACTTGAGCATCCAACAAATCTTCAACAAGTATAATTGGAGCCTCATCAATAATAGTTGGAGCAACATTAGCTACATCATCCTCTGCCATGTGTTCTCTTAGTTCATTGTTTAGAAAATCAACATGTTAAATGAGTTGTTCTAACTCAGGATATAATATTGCAATCTCTTCATGTTCATCAAGTTGATGATGTGGATCTTCTTGCCAATCAACTTCGGTTATTGCTCAACTACATCATCCTATGACCTCCAAGTATTCAAATCCCCTTCCAAACCACCTATACTAAGATTCTCATTTGTATCATGGATAAGACCAACCATCTCCTCAAACTCATGCTCATCTATACCCTGTTCAACATCATCTTGACTAAGTTTGTCTAGAATGTTGTCAAATGTTGAATTTATAGCTCCCACTGCCTCTACAAACTCTTATTGACTAACACTTTGTTGGCTTAGCTTATCCTTCATTTTCTCACAGTCATCTTCTAGTACAAAATCAATCTCTGCCAATATTATTTTGAACTCAAAATCGTCTGAAGCCATTCTTGCCCTTCTTTTGTTCTTACTTTCAGAAGACCATGGTGCTGGAACAAGAATATCATCATATCCTGGAAAAAGACATTCTCATCATTACAACATTCATCCTTACTAGATGAAGCATGAGTTGAATGCTCAACCTGATTTACCTCCTTTCTCATTTCAGTAGCACCCTACCACTCTAACAAAAACAACTTCCCATCTTTTCCATCTTCCTTAACAACATCATATTCTTCTATTAATCACAACCTTACCACGAATACTCCTCATGTCCATCAAATGTTGCTCGACCAATGAAATATTTATTTCAATGTAAACCTCTTTCTTTAAACCAAGACACATATTTCAACAATGTCACCACATCTTTCACATTAATGGGACCAACCCATCATCCAAAGTCTCATCAGGGATCCTAAAATGTGTGAATATATTCTTATCAATGAGGTCAACATAGTTTATATGTGCAAATCGATATCTTCAGTTTGGTAGTTTTGTAAAGTCACCATCATGGTGGATTTTCATTATGAACAGTGTTGCATTATAATATGGTGAGAAAAACAAATAACAACTTAAAAGTTTCAAATTACCATAACCTATAATTTACACATGCATGTTCGAATAAGAATATGGGGAACATAAAACTAGTTGAAATACAAGAGGAATCGAACCTTACCGTAAATAAGACCATGCTCATGGGTCCACAAATAGGGTGTTCGAATCTACTAAAGTTAATTTTTAGCTACCATGTTTGATTGACTGTGTGGTTTGATTGTGTGCTAAGTGTGTATACAAAAGTGTTTAAGTTTGATCATATGGTTCCTATATTATACAATTGAAGTTATGTTGCAAATTGTACATGTAAATATGGGTGTATTGTGAACGTAAACATGTCAGGTGAGTGGCAACATGGCGGGAAACGTGAAATGACTAAAATACCCCGACGTTGAACAATGGCTAACGAGATTTTGTAATGATCGTTAATGAAAGGGACATAATTTGTGCAAAAGTGTGAACAACAATGACATTTTTTTAAATTAAAGTTTAGCAGTGGCATAGGGTGTGAAAATGATATACCACAAGGACATTTTTTGTAATTTACCCAAAATAAACTCTTCAAAAATTAAACTTTTCCAACTATAACCAAGACGAATTAAGCCATCCAAACCAAAACCTAAGCACTTATGATAATTCTAAACACAAAAGTACTATCAAAATTCAAACTTTAATACTTTTAGGGTATAGAATTTGAACCAATAAAACACACAAATAACAAATCTTTATGATCTAACCATGGCTCTTGATACCAGTTGTTGGATATTAGTTATTGTAACATACAAACAATCAATTTCTAGAGAGAGAAAAACAAAGAGAATGTTAGATTAAGAAATGAAAGGTCCAACCCTCTACCTTGGGAGGTAGAGGGTATTTATAGTTTTACATAATACGCCCTCTGTCGGGCTATAGATCAGGCATACAGTGGGTAAAGACCCGTCCGTCCTCCACGGTGTTACTCTAACTAATTAACTAACTAATAGATAACGTAATGTCTACGAGCTAACATACGCTAGACAATAGTTGGGGTGACCGACGCTTCACTATGGATTTTCTAAATCCTAACAAAAATAGGCAGTTCTTAGCTGGATCTAACCGGTTCTTGGCTGGGATACCTGGTTTATATCTGGATCTTAACTGGTTCTAGGTCCGAATAGCCGGTTCTTAGCTGGATCTAACTTGTGTAATGATGGATTAAACTAGTTATTGGATGAAATAGTTTGTTCTTACTGATTCTTGGCCAGAATAGGCTGTTCTTTGCTGGATCTAACTGGTTCTTAGCTGAAATAGTTGGTTCCTATTTGGATCTAACTGGTTATTGGACGGAATAGCTAGTTCTTAATTGGTTCTAACTGGTTCTTAGCCGAAATATCTGGTTCTTAGCTGGTTCCCGCTGGTTCTTGGCCGGAATAGCTATTTCTTAACTGGTTCTAACTGGTCCCAGCTGATTCTTGGCCAGAATAGGAAGGTATTAGCTGGATCTAACTGGTTCTAGGGCAGAATAACTGGTTCCTATCTGGATCTAAGTGGTTCTTGGCCAAAATAGCATGTTCTTAACTAGTTCTTACTGGTTATTGGCCGAAATAGCTAGTTCTTATCTGGATCTAATTGGTTTGTACTGGTTCTTGGCTGGAATAGGCAGTTCTTAGCTGGATCTAACTGGTTCTTGCCGGAATAGTTGGTTCCTATTTGGATCTAACTATTTATTGGCCGGAATAGCTAGTTCTTAACTGGCTCTAACTGGTTCTTGGCTGGAATATCCGGTTCTTAACTAGTTCTAACTGGTTCCTACTGGTTCAGGCTGTTCTGGTCGTTTTGACAGGTATTTCGCTAAAACGGAGTTACGGTTCAAAAGTTATGGCCGTTTGAAGTGTTGACGTAAAAAGTCAACTTTGGTCAAGCAACAAGTGGTCAAACTGTAAAGGTCAAAACTCAGTTTTTTTGATCAAATCACAGTGGTCAAATTGCAGGATTGTCAAACCACTGGAATACAAACCACTTAAATCAAACCGCTTTTTATCAAACCTCTTCTTATCAAACCGCTTAACTCAAACCGTTTCTTATCAAACCGCTTAGATCAAACCGCTAAAGACAAACAGCTTGAGTCAAACCGCTTAAGTCAAACTGCTTATGTCAAACCGCTAAAGACAAACCGCTTGATTCAAACCGCTTAAGTTAAACCGCTTAAGTCAAACCGCTTATGTCAAACCGCTTACGTCAAACCGCTTAAGTCAAACCTCTTCCGATACAACGAATCTAGACAAACCGCATCTAAGAACTTGACAAATCGCTTCCTTGATTAGATCAAATCACACCAAAATGACATCAAACCGCATACAAGAAAATAGTACGAGACTCAAACCGCTTCCTTGAAACTCTTCAAAAACTAAACTTTTCCAATCCAAAACACTATAACCAAGATGAATTAAGCCTTCTGAACCAAAACCTAAGCACTTATTATGATTCTAAACACAAAAGTACTATCAAAATTCAAACTTTAACACTTTTAGGGTATAGAATTCAAACCAACAAAACACACAAATAACCAGTTTTTATGATCTAACCATGGCTCTTGATACTAATTGTTGGATATTGGTTATTGTAACACACAAACAATCAATTATATGGTTCGAATCTTAGCAAGAAACTTAGAGAGAGAAAGTGGGAGATGGGATCCTTTCTAGAGAGATAAAAACAAAGAGAATGTTAGATTAAGAAATGAAAGGTCCAACCCTCTACCTTGGGAGGTAGAGGGTATTTATAGTTTCACATCATACGCCTTCTGTCGGGCTGTGGATCAGGCATACAGTGGGTAAAAACCCTTCCGTCTGCCACGGTGTTACTCTAACTAATTAACTAACTAATAGATAAAGTAATGTCTACAAGCTAACATATGCTAGACAATAGTTGGGGTGACCAACGCTTCACTATGGATTTTCTAAATCCTAACACGAATAGGCGGTTCTTAGCTGGATCTAACTGGTTCTTGGCTGGGATACCTGGTTTATATCTGAATCTAATTCGTTCTAGAATAGCTGATTCTTAACTGGTCCTAGGTCCGAATAGCCGGTTCTTAGCTGGATCTAACTTGTTCTTGACCGGAATAGATATTTCTTAGCTGGATCTACTTGGCCTGAAGAGCCCTTTCTTAGCCAGATCTAACTGGTTCTTGGCACGAATAGCTGGTTCATAGCCGGTTCACATTTAAACCAAATTTTGAATCTCGCGTAAAAATTAAACATTTTGTCTCTCCTAAAAATTTAAGTTTACTCGAATTTTCCCTCAAGAATACCTTTTTTTTAATTAACTTGTGTAATGATGGATCAAACTAGTTATTGGCCGAAATAGTTTGTTCTTACTGATTCTTGGCCAGAATAGGCTGTTCTTTGCTGGATCTAATTGGTTCTTAGCTGAAATAGCTGGTTCCTATTTGGATTTAACTGGTTATTGGCCGAAATAGCTGGTTCTTAATTGGTTCTAACTGGTTCTGTCACAATTCTCAATTTCCGGTCATTCCTCATACACCACATTCATCATTTCATAACGGTTCGTGCATGGTTTTGCATTTTTCAGTACACGTTATTTTCATGTTAAATAAACGTTATCGCGTGAGTTATTATTTAGAACCTTTAATCCGATACTTTCAAAAATGATCCCGATATATTTTTATACTTATATTTAGTTTATAAAAACTATATTTTGAGTTTACCTAGTGTTCTAAATTCATTTTGTATATAAATCGTTAAATTTATATTATTACGACGCTTTCCTTAAAAATTACACGACAAATATTTATTCACTCAAATTTTACGAGAAATGTATTTTTGCAATTTTTATGATCTCATCATACTCTACTTTGATCTATTAAAAAAAAAAATCTCTTTTACCTAAAAATTTCCATTTACCTTACAAGTTACATTTAACTACACATTTACTTACACTTTCTTAAAATTTATACAAGTATACATTTACACAACATTTTATAAAAAAAAAAAAAAAAAAAAAAAAAAAAGATATTTGGTTGACATAATCCCCCCAAAACCGGTTCTAGGGGGGATGTATGCATTTATGGGTTTGGTAAAATAATTCTTGTGATAATATATATCTATACTCCATGTACTAATTTTCAACACATTCATTCACTTCACTTCATATCACTCTCATATTTCACAAGTCAAGACAAGTTTCTTTCTCTTTGTTCTTCCTCCATAGAACCGGTTATACAAGGTGTATTCAAGGAATCATCAAAATTTTTCTCAAGCTCAAGTTTAATACAATCTAGATAACACTCTTTATAAGGTTTTGCAATAAAAACCAAGAGTGTTTAAGTTTAACCTTGTTCCTTGCACCTCATCATATTAACTTGTAAGCATATCATTTATATTTTTCATATCTCCTTTTCATTTCATAAGTATCTCTTCATTTTTGGAGCAAGCATGCATGATTTGTGTTGTTTATACCATTTTTACATGATTTTTAGATATATATATATATATAAGGTCATCCTATAATTATCCCCTTGATATATGTTGGTCTTGATGATGTTTAGGAACCCATGACACCCTAAGAAGGTGTATGGTAGGATTAGATTAGTTTTGGAGTTGATTTGAAGGGATTGGAATAGGTTTAGTACGAGAAAAACTATTTTCGATAAGTATAAAAAGTGTTCTGTCCTTGTTTTGATTTTCTGGAAAATCCGACAGTAGGCACGAAATTTTGGCCTTGATATTTAGAAAATATACTTTAAAACGAATCCGTGGCCGCTTGAACGGATAAAAACGGAGTTATAACGAAGAAGTTATGGATTTTACAAGTTTGACGACGAAATATATATTTTTCAGAAAATTCAGCAACCTATTTTTGGTTTGTACGAGTCAAAAACGAGCCTTAAGCTTTGCAAATTATTTCGACTTATCAAAAATCTATTAGTATACTTTGATACGAAGCTAAGGACGTATTATACGTAGAAAACGGATTTGAAACGACAAAGATATGCACGTTTTCATAAAATTTCCGTAACTATTATTTTCTGAAAAACTATATTATTTTTACGATACAAGTGTTACGGTAGCTGAAACGACCATGTTGGAGGCTGTTTTTAACTATGATGTGGAACTTTTTGGAACGAAATGTCTTCTAGTAAAATCAAGATCACCGAGCATATTTTTCAAAACGACAAGCCGTTTGTATAGCGGAGTTGTAATAAATTATTTATGGATGTTTAAACTTGGCCGAAACTCATTTTTAACCAACATTTTAGACAAAATCACCATCTTTAACCCTTATTATCTTTATGTTCGAGACCTTTATGACGAAAACTCCTGAACTGAAACTTCTAGATTTCGATGCAAACTTTCCAAAACCGTCGAGTTCGTTTCCTAACGCTCGACGTACACTATTTTACGACTAGTTTTTCGGAGCCATTTTTGTCACTTTCAAGAAATTTCCGACGACATTGTTTTGCGACGAAAAGTGAAAATTTCACTATAAATCATTACGAAACCATTGTAGGATGACATTTTGACGTAAAAACTTGTAAAGTGATTTTTGAAGGGTCAAGACGTCAAAAGAGTATTTTTCGACGATAAGTATTATTTTCAAAACTCGCAAATGGTATAAATAACATACGAAATGCATGCATAACATTACATTGCAACTCATTACATATCATATCATTCGTAATAGGTCTCGGTTAAAGCATCACATTATACCTCAGTGTACTCACTCTTGTCATCACACCAGTTTACGAAGTGAGTAATCACATCCCCTTTTTACCGTTTTACTATATTTTGGGGCTGAATGCATGAACCATACTTGAATTAAATTGATTCTTACTGTTGTGAACTCTTTTGACTAGAACTTGTGAACTCGAATCAAATCCTGGAATTTAATTACGAATTTATGACTTATTTGAACTTATTGAACCGTGCATGTTATGACCTTGTCCCAAAGTCTCCCATGTTCGGAGCATCACTATAAAGTCTCCCATGTTCGGAGCATCACTATAAAGACTCCTATGTTCGGAGTATATCTTTGGGAAGAGGCACCCAGTATATCTTTGGGAAGAGGCACCCAGTATATCTTTGGGAAGAGGCACCCAGTATATCTTTGGGAAGAGGCATCCAACATAACTTTGGGTAGTGGCACCCAGCTTAATTTGGTTTCATCGGTAGCATCCCTGAATTATTATATTCGTGGTACTATATTGTGAACTATTATGACCGTTTATACTTGACTACTCCATACGCTATCTTTTGTGCAATGGGTTGTGAATACACAGGTTGCAAGTTTTGTATGGGCGGAACTTGGAACTGAGTGGATTTACAATGCCTTTGCTTTGTGGACCATTTTCGTTGACCGAAAGCTTTGAATATTTCTTACGAGTTTTCTTATTTTGCTAAATATGTTTACTCACCAACTATTTTCATAGTTGACCCGTTTTTCTCTCATGCATTTCAGGTGATCGTTAGTAAGCTTTTTCTACCAAGTCTTGCATAATGAAGTTTTCACTTGTCACTACAAATCATTATGTAATAGAACGCAATATTTTGGGAACTAAACTTTGTAATATATTTGCCGATGACGGCTAAACTAGTATTGTAATGACATATTATCTCTTTTTAATCTTAACGTTGGTATGTTCTATTATCTTGTGCTTATGTTCCCTTCCGTTACACCTCGTATTTCCGCCTCCGGCGAGGGTGTGACAGATTGGTACCAGAGCCAAAGGTTATAGAGAATGCCGATTTTTTTCAAAAATAAAAATCACAGCTATAACCGAAATTTTTTTTATTAAACATTGAACATCATCCGAGTCATCTAGTCCTATCGTTGCATCGTTAATCATAAATTATACATAGCCTGATCAACTATGTCTAATTTATGAAGAACCATGCAATGATAAGAGTAGTAGTTTTAAATCATGTTTAGTCGAGTCTTTTGAGTCTGGTCACCTGAAGTTGCATTGGTCGGGTGGGTATGCATAGCATGTTTTTACGTTCACGTCTACATTACCGTACCTTGTTCATATCTTCTCTTTTCCATCTTTCGACTTGTTAGACATAGCATGTCTCTGTTCCTGTCATGTTTCGATCACTATAACACATTACCACCGTTCTGCACCTCATCTGACTTCGTTAGAATGTCGTTTACTCAACCCGATGTTTTGGTCCTCTGTAGGATCATGGCTGCAAGAAACACACGTTCAGGAGGTAACAACAACGGCAACCCAAACAACAATGACAATCCAGACAACAACGCTGCTGGAATAGCGGATCTACTCACCCAAATTATAACACATCTCGATGCTAGAAGAACCAACGCCGGAGAAGGTACTTCAAACGCTGGTCAAGGATGCAGCTACAAAACTTTCATGACATGTAAGCCAATGGAATTTCATGGTACTGAGGGTGCCATTGGACTGCTAACCTGGTTCGAGAATGTTGAGTCGAAGCTTAGTATCACGAAATGTGCTGAAGAAAATAAGGTTGAGTTCTCTGCTGGTCTACTACAGGGACGAGCTTTGACCTGGTGGAACAACCAACTACAGATCAGAGGAAGAGGGGCTGCAAATGCATTATCTTGGGAAGCATTCAAGAAACTACTAACAGATGAGTACTGCAGAAAAGATGAAGTGCAGAAACTGGAAGAAGAATTTTGGAACCACTTGATGGTAGGAGTAGAGATCGACAAGTACACGATCCGGTTCCACGAGTTAACTAGGATGGTTCCTCACATGGTTTCCACTGTGGAGAAGTTGATTGACCGGTATATATGGGGATTGATACCAGAAATTAGGAGGGATGTCACTTCGTCGAAACCAACCACTCTGCAAGCCGCTGTGAGTATGGCGTATCGCTTGACAAATGATGTGATCAGGTCTGGAGAACTAACAAAAGCAAACGACAATGGACGAAAGCGACAGGAGGATCACCAGGGAAACCGAGACCAGAATCAGCAAAACAAGAGGCAGCGAATAACTCAGAACTATGGGGCGATCACCCAGGAACGCAAAGGATATACAGGTCCACATCCTTTGTGTACTCGATGTAATTATCATCACTCAGGAGACTGCCGAAGGTGCGACAAATGTGGACAGACGGGCCACTTCGCGCGAAATTGCTCAAACAGAACTAGGAATCAAGGACAGAGAAAAGCATGTTACGAGTGTGGAAGTCTAGATCACCTTCGAAATACCTGTCCAAAGCTGAAAAGAACTCCCAATCAAGGAGGTAATCGTCCAAACCTGGCGTTGGCAATAGAAGGCCCACAAGATCAGAACATTGAAATTCCTCCCGCACGTGGTCGAGCATTCTATCTGGGTACCGAGGAAGCCCGCAACGCGTAACGGGTACATTCCTTTGATCAACCACTTTATTTCTGTACAACATGATTTTGAGTGCATCACTTCCTTCCAATTCTTACCACGTTCACGACATTGATTAATTTGAGACCTATTGATATCGACCTTAGTTGTTATATATTTTGTTGATTTGATTTGATTTGTGTAAGCAAATCCAATATCGAGCGAACCTTTCAAAAGACTTCATTCAAGGATGTTGAATCCTATCTTTCTAACAACTTGTTTCCTAGCTTGATCTAGTGACAGTTCTTGTTTGATGAGTTGCGAAAATCAAGCTAAGAGACAAGTTTACTCAAGTCGGTTTAGTTTAATCTCATGACAGTTCTTGTTTGATGAGTTGTGAGATTAAATTAGAATCGACTACCTAAAGGTCTTTTGAGAGCTACGTTCGATATTGGGAAAGTTTACCCTATCCAATCTAATCACGGGCACGTACTTAGTTGAATGGGGAACCTGTACGCATGGGCATTGACATGGTCATTTAGACTATTCGTACGAGCATGAACTTTTAGAACTCTTGTCGAGGTTCGGACCATAGTATCGCTAATCGAATCACGAGGACGTGATTCCGCTGACATGGGAAGAATGTCACAATTCTCAATTTCCGGTCATTCCTCATACACCACATTCATCATTTCATAACGGTTCGTGCATGGTTTTGCATTTTTCAGTACACGTTATTTTCATGTTAAATAAACGTTATCGCGTGAGTTATTATTTAGAACCTTTAATCCGATACTTTCAAAAATGATCCCGATATATTTTTATACTTATATTTAGTTTATAAAAACTATATTTTGAGTTTACCTAGTGTTCTAAATTCATTTTGTATATAAATCGTTAAATTTATATTATTACGACGCTTTCCTTAAAAATTACACGACAAATATTTATTCACTCAAATTTTACGAGAAATGTATTTTTGCAATTTTTATGATCTCATCATACTCTACTTTGATCTATTAAAAAAAAAAAAAAAATCTCTTTTACCTAAAAATTTCCATTTACCTTACAAGTTACATTTAACTACACATTTACTTACACTTTCTTAAAATTTATACAAGTATACATTTACACAACATTTTATAAAAAAAAAAAAAAAAAGATATTTGGTTGACATAATCCCCCCAAAACCGGTTCTAGGGGGGGATGTATGCATTTATGGGTTTGGTAAAATAATTCTTGTGATAATATATATCTATACTCCATGTACTAATTTTCAACACATTCATTCACTTCACTTCATATCACTCTCATATTTCACAAGTCAAGACAAGTTTCTTTCTCTTTGTTCTTCCTCCATAGAACCGGTTATACAAGGTGTATTCAAGGAATCATCAAAAAATTTCTCAAGCTCAAGTTTAATACAATCTAGATAACACTCTTTATAAGGTTTTGCAATAAAAACCAAGAGTGTTTAAGTTTAACCTTGTTCCTTGCACCTCATCATATTAACTTGTAAGCATATCATTTATATTTTTCATATCTCCTTTTCATTTCATAAGTATCTCTTCATTTTTGGAGCAAGCATGCATGATTTGTGTTGTTTATACCATTTTTACATGATTTTTAGATATATATATATATATAAGGTCATCCTATAATTATCCCCTTGATATATGTTGGTCTTGATGATGTTTAGGAACCCATGACACCCTAAGAAGGTGTATGGTAGGATTAGATTAGTTTTGGAGTTGATTTGAAGGGATTGGAATAGGTTTAGTACGAGAAAAACTATTTTCGATAAGTATAAAAAGTGTTCTGTCCTTGTTTTGATTTTCTGGAAAATCCGACAGTAGGCACGAAATTTTGGCCTTGATATTTAGAAAATATACTTTAAAACGAATCCGTGGCCGCTTGAACGGATAAAAACGGAGTTATAACGAAGAAGTTATGGATTTTACAAGTTTGACGACGAAATATATATTTTTCAGAAAATTCAGCAACCTATTTTTGGTTTGTACGAGTCAAAAACGAGCCTTAAGCTTTGCAAATTATTTCGACTTATCAAAAATCTATTAGTATACTTTGATACGAAGCTAAGGACGTATTATACGTAGAAAACGGATTTGAAACGACAAAGATATGCACGTTTTCATAAAATTTCCGTAACTATTATTTTCTGAAAAACTATATTATTTTTACGATACAAGTGTTACGATAGCTGAAACGACCATGTTGGAGGCTGTTTTTAACTATGATGTGGAACTTTTTGGAACGAAATGTCTTCTAGTAAAATCAAGATCACCGAGCATATTTTTCAAAACGACAAGCCGTTTGTATAGCGGAGTTGTAATAAATTATTTATGGATGTTTAAACTTGGCCGAAACTCATTTTTAACCAACATTTTAGACAAAATCACCATCTTTAACCCTTATTATCTTTATGTTCGAGACCTTTATGACGAAAACTCCTGAACTGAAACTTCTAGATTTCGATGCAAACTTTCCAAAACCGTCGAGTTCGTTTCCTAACGCTCGACGTACACTATTTTACGACTAGTTTTTCGGAGCCATTTTTGTCACTTTCAAGAAATTTCCGACGACATTGTTTTGCGACGAAAAGTGAAAATTTCACTATAAATCATTACGAAACCATTGTAGGATGACATTTTGACGTAAAAACTTGTAAAGTGATTTTTGAAGGGTCAAGACGTCAAAAGAGTATTTTTCGACGATAAGTATTATTTTCAAAACTCGCAAATGGTATAAATAACATACGAAATGCATGCATAACATTACATTGCAACTCATTACATATCATATCATTCGTAATAGGTCTCGGTTAAAGCATCACATTATACCTCAGTGTACTCACTCTTGTCATCACACCAGTTTACGAAGTGAGTAATCACATCCCCTTTTTACCGTTTTACTATATTTTGGGGCTGAATGCATGAACCATACTTGAATTAAATTGATTCTTACTGTTGTGAACTCTTTTGACTAGAACTTGTGAACTCGAATCAAATCCTGGAATTTAATTACGAATTTATGACTTATTTGAACTTATTGAACCGTGCATGTTATGACCTTGTCCCAAAGTCTCCCATGTTCGGAGCATCACTATAAAGTCTCCCATGTTCGGAGCATCACTATAAAGACTCCCATGTTCGGAGTATATCTTTGGGAAGAGGCACCCAGTATATCTTTGGGAAGAGGCACCCAGTATATCTTTGGGAAGAGGCACCCAGTATATCTTTGGGAAGAGGCATCCAACATAACTTTGGGTAGTGGCACCCAGCTTAATTTGGTTTCATCGGTAGCATCCCTGAATTATTATATTCGTGGTACTATATTGTGAACTATTATGACCGTTTATACTTGACTACTCCATACGCTATCTTTTGTGCAATGGGTTGTGAATACACAGGTTGCAAGTTTTGTATGGGCGGAACTTGGAACTGAGTGGATTTACAATGCCTTTGCTTTGTGGACCATTTTCGTTGACCGAAAGCTTTGAATATTTCTTACGAGTTTTCTTATTTTGCTAAATATGTTTACTCACCAACTATTTTCATAGTTGACCCGTTTTTCTCTCATGCATTTCAGGTGATCGTTAGTAAGCTTTTTCTACCAAGTCTTGCATAATGAAGTTTTCACTTGTCACTACAAATCATTATGTAATAGAACGCAATATTTTGGGAACTAAACTTTGTAATATATTTGCCGATGACGGCTAAACTAGTATTGTAATGACATATTATCTCTTTTTAATCTTAACGTTGGTATGTTCTATTATCTTGTGCTTATGTTCCCTTCCGTTACACCTCGTATTTCCGCCTCCGGCGAGGGTGTGACAGGTTCTTAGCCGAAATATCTGGTTCTTAACTGTTTCCCGCTGGTTCCTGGCCGGAATAGCTATTTCTTAACTGGTTCTAACTGATCCCAACTGGTTCTTGGCCAGAATAGGCAGGTGTTAGCTGGATCTAACTGGTTCTAGGCCGGAATAACTGGTTCCTATCTGGATTTAACTGGTTCTCGGCCAAAATAGCATGTTCATAACTAGTTCTTCTTGGTTATTGGCCGGAATAGCTAGTTCTTATCTGGTTCTAACTGGTTTGTACTGGTTCTTGTCGGAATAGGCAGTTCTTAGCTGGATCTAACTGGTTCTTGGCCGGAATAGATGGTTCCTATTTGGATCTAACTATTTATTGGCTGGAATAGCTAGTTTTTAACTGGCTCTAACTGGTTCTTACTGGTTCTTGGCCGGAATATCCGGTTCTTAACTAGTTCTAACTGGTTCCTACTGAGTCAAACCGCTAAAGACAAACCGCTTGATTCAAACCGCTTAAGTCAAACCGCTTATGTCAAACCCCTTAAGTCAAACCGCTTCCGATACAACGAATCTAGACAAACCGCATCCAAGAACTTGACAAGTCGCTTCCTTGATTATATCAAATCACACCCACATGACATCAAACCGCATACAAGAAAATAGTACGAGACTCAAACCGCTTCCTTGAAACTCTTCAAGAATTAAACTTTTCCAATCCAAAACACTATAACCAAGACGAATTAAGCCTTCCAAACCAAAACCTAAGCACTTATGATTATTCTAAACACAAAAGTACTATCAAAATTTAAACTTTAACACTTTTAGGGTATAGAATTCGAACCAACAAAACACACAAATAACCAATCTTTATGATCTAACCATGGCTCTTGATACCAATTGTTGGATATTAGTTATTGTAACACACAAACAATCAATTATATGGTTCGAATCTTAGCAAGAAATTTATAGAGAGAAAGTGGGAGATTGGATCATTTCTAGAGAGTGAAAAACAAAGAGAAGGTCCAACCCTCTACCTTGGGAGGTAGAGGGTATTTATAGTTTCACATAATACGCCATTTGTCGGGCTATGGATCAGGCATACAGTGGGTAAAGACCCGTCCGTCCTCCACGGTGTTACTCTAACTACTTAACTAACTAGTAGATAACGTAATGTCTAGGAGCTAACATATGCTAGACAATAGTTGGGGTGACCGACGCTTCACTATGGATTTTCTAAATCCTGACAAAAATAGGCTGTTCTTAGCTGGATCTAACTGGTTCTTGGCTGGGATACCAGGTTTATATCTGGATCTAACTCGTTCTTGGCGAGAATAGCTGGTTCTTAACTGGTTCTAGGTCCGAAAAGCCTGTTCTTAGCTCGATCTAACTTGTTATTGACCGGAATAGATATTTCAAACTGGATCTACTTGGCCTGAAGAGCCATTTCTTAGCCTGATCTAACAGGTTCTTGGCACGAATAGCGGGTTCATAGCCGGTTCACATTTAAACCAAATTTTGAATCTCGCGTAAAAATTAATCATTTTGTCTCTTTTAAAAATTTAAGTTTACTCGAATTTTCCCGCCAAAATACCTTTTTGATAATTAACTTGTGTAATGATGGATCAAACTAGTTATTGGCCGAAATAGTTTGTTCTTACTGATTCTTGGCCAGAATAGGCTGTTCTTTGCTGGATCTAACTGGTTCTTAGCTGAAATAGTTGGTTTCTATTTGGATCTAACTGGTTATTGGCCGGAAAAGCTGGCTCTTAATTGGTTCTAACTGGTTCTTAGCTGAAATATCTGGTTCTTAACTGGTTCCTGCTAGTTCTTAGCCGGAATAGTTATTTCTTAACTGGTTCTAACTGGTCCCAACTGGTTCTTGGCCAGAATAGGCAGGTGTTAGCTCGATCTAACAGGTTCGAGGACGGAATAACTGGTTCCTATCTGGATCTAACTGGTTCTTGTCCAAAATAGCATGTTCTTAACTAGTTCTTACTGGTTATTGGCCGGAATAGCTAGTTCTTATCTGGTTCTAACTGGTTTGTACTGGTTCTTGGCTGGAATAGGCAGTTCTTAGCTGGATCTAACTGGTTCTTGGCCGGAATAGCTGGTTCCTATTTGGATCTACCTATTTATTGGCCGGAATAGCTAGTTTTTAACTGGCTCTAACTGGTTCTTGGCCGGAATATCCGGTTCTTAACTAGTTCTAACTGGTTCCTACTGGTTCAGGCTGTTTCGGTCGTTTTGACAGGTATTTCGCTAAAAACGGAGTTACGGTTCAAAAATTATAGCCGTTTGAAGTGTTGATGTAAAAAGTCAACTTTGGTCAAGCAGCAAGTGGTCAAACCGTAAAGGTCAAAACTCAGTTTTTTTGTTCAAATCGCAGTGGTCAAATTGCAAGATTGTCAAACCGCTGGAATACAAACCGCTTAAATCAAACCACTTCTTATCATACCGCTAAACTCAAACCGCTGAAGATAAACAGCTTGAGTCAAACCGCTTAAGTCAAACTGCTTATGTCAAACCGCTAAAGACAAACCGCTTGATTCAAACCGCATTAGTTAAACCACTTAAGTCAAACCGCTTATGTCCAACCGCTTACGTCAAACCACTTAAGTCAAACCTCTTCCGATACAACGAATCTAGACAAACCACATCTAAGAACTTGACAAATCGCTTCCTTGATTAGATCAAATCACACCCAAATGACATCAAACCGCATACAAGAAAATAGTACGAGACTCAAACCGCTTCCTTGAAACTCTTCAAAAACTAAACTTTTCCAATCCAAAACACTATAACCAAGACCAATTAAGCCTTCCAAACCAAAACCTAAGCACTTATTATGATTCTAAACACAAAAGTACTATCAAAATTCAAACTTTAACACTTTCAGGGTATAGAATACGAACCAACAAAACACACAAATAACCAATCTTTATGATCTAACCATGGCTCTTGATACCAATTATTGGATATTGGTTATTGTAACACACAAACAATCAATTATATGGTTCGAATCTTAGCAAGAAACTTAAAGAGAGAAAGTGGGAGATGGGATCCTTTCTAGAGAGAGAAAAACAAATAGAAGGTTAGATTAAGAAATGAAAGGTCCAACCCTCTACCTTGGGAGGTAGAGGGTATTTATAGTTTTACATAATACGCCCTCTGTCGGGCTGTGGATCAGGCATACAGTGGGTAAAGACCCGTCCGTCTGCCACGGTGTTACTCTAACTAATTAACTAACTAATAGATAACGTAATGTCTACGAGCTAACATATTCTAGACAATAGTTGGGGTGACCGACGCTTCACTATGGATTTTCTAAATCCTAAGAGGAATAGACGGTTCTTAGCTGGATCTAACAGGTTCTTGGTTGGGATACATGGTTTATATTTGGATCTAACTCGTTCTTGGCCAGAACAACTGGTTCTTAACTGGTTCTAGGTCCGAATAGCCGGTTATTCGTTGGATCTAACTTGTTCTTGACCGGAATAGATATTTCTTAGCTGGATCTACTTGGCCTGAAGAGCCCTTTCTTAGCTAGATCTAACTGGTTCTTCGCACGAATAGCTGGTTCATAGCCGGTTCATATTTAAACCAAAATTTGAATCTCGCGTAAAAATTAAACATTTTGTCTCTCCTAAATACCTTTTTTTTCCCGCCAAAATACCTTTTTTTTAATTAACTTGTGTAATAATGGATCAAACTAGTTATTGGCCGAGATTGTTTGTTCTTACCAATTCTTGGCCAGAATAGGTTGTTCTTTGCTGGATCTAACTGGTTCTTAGCTGAAATAGCTGGTTCCTATTTGGATCTAACTGGTTATTGGCCGGAATAGCTAGTTCTTAATTGGTTCTAACTGGTTCTTAGCGAAAATATCTGTTTCTTAACTGGTTCCCACTGGTTCTTGGCTGAAATAGCTATTTCTTAACTGGTTCTTGGCCAGAATAGGCAGGTGTTAGCTCGATCTAACTGGTTCTATGCCGGAATAACTGGTTCCTATCTGGATCTAACTGATTCTTGGCCAAAATAGCATGTTCTTAACTAGTTCTTACTGGTTATTGGCCGGAATAGCTAGTTCTTATCAGGTTCTAACTGGTTTGTACTGGTTCTTGGCCGGAATAGGCAGTTCTTAGCTGGATCTAACTGGTTCTTAGCCGAAATAGCTGGTTCCTATTTGGATCCAACCATTTATTGGATGGAATAGCTAGTTCTTAACTGGCGCTAACTGGTTCTTACTGGTTCTTGTCCTGAATATCCGGTTCCTAACTAGTTCTAACTGGTTCCTACTGGTTCAGGCTGTTCTTGTCGTTTTGATAGGTATTTCGCTAAAAACAGAGTTACGGTTCAAAAGTTATGGCCGTTTGAAGTGTTGACGTAAAAAGTCAACTTTGGTCAAGCAGCAGGTGGTCAAACCGTAAAGGTCAAAACTCAGTTTTTTTGATCAAATCGCAGTGGTCAAATCGCATTGGTCGAATTGCAGGATTGTCAAACCGCTGGAATACAAACCGCTTAAATCAAACCGCTTCTTATCAAACCGCTTAACTCAAACCGCTTTTTATAAACCGCTTAGATCAAACCGCTGAAGACAAACCACTTGAGTCAAACTGCTTAAGTCAAACCGCTTAAGTCAAACCGCTTATGTCAAACCTCTAAAGACAAACCGCTTGATTCAAACCGCTTAATTCAAACCGCTTATGTTAAATCGCTTACGTCAAACCGCTAAAGTCAAACCGCTTCCGATACAACGAATCTAAACAAACCGCATCCAAGAACTTGACAAATCGCTTCCTTGATTAGATCAAATCACACCCAAATGTCATCAAACCGTATACAAGAAAATAGTACGAGACTCAAACCGCTTCCTTGAAAGTCTTCAAAAACTAAACTTTTCCAATCCAAGTCACTATAAGCAAGACGAATTAAGCCTTCCAAACCAAAACCTAATGATAAGAGGCATTAGGATAACCCTTGTTTGATACCCGTAATATAATTACTTCTTCCACATCGGTTGAGTAATTCCCCCACACCTTTGCGTTGTACTCATCTTTAGTACACGATACCCCTAGTTAACCCCTCAGAGCCTATCCTTTTCACGGTTCTCGTGATGTTTCGTTTTTCCGGAATATCAATGAAGAGCATTGTTTACAACCCACCCCCAAATGTACACCCAAATCGCCTTAGCCTACCTTGTATGCACTCACTTTTAGTGCATTATTGTTATCACACTAAAGCCTTAGTTCAATTATCTTGTTGCTTGGATAAGTTGCTAAGTCGAGTCATATCCTTTGTACACAGTTTTGGGACGATTGGGACTCATGGGAAAAGTTAAATTTTATGAGATGACGGGAAGGGAACGTTAAATTCAAATTCCCTTTATTTGCATAATAATGTACTCCAAATGTTTTGATCTTTTCAATTCGGGTCAAATTAGTGTTAGAGTAATAAAAGCTCAAGTATAGGGATGTGCCTATAAATCCCTATCATTTTGATGTTATTGTAGAGGATGGTAGAGTAAAAGTGTATGAAAAAAAAATCGGAAAAAAAAAAAAAAAAAAAAAAAAAAAAAAAAAAAACATACGGGCTACCATCCTACATCTATCTTTAAATTTATATTTGTTTGTTTCAGTTATCTATAGTCTAGAGTGTCGAGTCTTGGCTTAGCAATGCCATTTTTCGCATGCTTGTAACATAAAGATTTTTTACTTGCCACCACTAAATAGCCTATCCCACCAAACCCTTTAAAAGACCTCTTCGATAGTCTTTCATAGGTGCTTACGCCAAAGCGATGGAGGTTTGATCTAGTCTCAAGCTTATGGTAATCTATGTACTAGGACCGGTTAATGAGTGTTTATCTTCCATTTCCAACTTGTTATATTTCATATACACCCGAGAGATGTGAGTATCCAAACACCCCATGTGAGGTGCTAGTGTGTAATTTCCGTGCTTGTTATGACTTTTGCGGGGCTTATATGTGTTGTGAATTGTTCTAAACTAATGCTTCATGACCTCTAACTTATAAATTGATTGGCTAAAAGCACATTTGCTTGAGGTCAAGCAAATACCAAGTGTAGGGATATTTGATAAGATTTTAAAATGTACCTTTTTTAGGGTTCGTTTAAGCCCTTATTTGATCACTTTTGTATCCGTTATTACTTAATATCGTTCCTTTTCACTTTTTAGGTATCTTGAAGGCAAAATGCTGGAATGACACTTATTTGGACGAAAAAGCGCGAATATACGAAGAAAATGGCCAAAGTCAAGAATCGAGACACTCAGGCTGCTGGAACTGAAGGGGACGGCGTCAGGCACAAATAGTGATGCCGTCGGACAACTTTTGTGACGGCTCAGTAGCCAAATTGCCCATTTACAAGTGACGGCTTCAGGTTTTAAAAGAGTAGGGCGTCGCAACTCAGATGGCATAGATTTGATCCAGACGACGTCAGAGACCGAAGGGGACGGCGTCACAGGCATAAGGTGACGCCGTCACAAGGATGACTTGGCCAAGACGAAACCCTAATGACGGCGACCCGACGGCGTCACAAATCAAAGGGTGACGCCGTCGCATGTGTAATCTTATATATAGAATCCGAATTTTTTAGTTTTCAGTGTGTAGTCTTTTGGAGTAAAAACATAAACCGAACCAAGGTTGTCTTGTACAGTATTTTAGGGTTCGTGTTTTACTTCATTAATTCAAGTATGTCTTCAATTAATTGTGTGTATGCTTGCATGTTTCCCATGTCCGGCTAATTTACTTGTGTGTTTGCTTAGGGAATATGAAACTTGATTATTGAATATTGATTGGTTGTCTCTTATCTTAATTGTTAATGATCTAGTATTGCGATAGATCATCCGTTGTGTAGTTAATGCTTGATTAATCTTTGTGAACCTTAGCTTATAGTACCTAGAGTCATTGTAGGCTAAACCATCCAAAGAGTACCTTAATGTTAAGTTTATAAATCCTAGAGATTTTGTAGGCAATAACCTTTGGTAGTTTCAAAGAGTTAAGGATAAACGCATACCCTACGACCTTAGACACACAACGCGATTAAGAATAAGGACATGACAATTCAACCATCAATAGGAGATAATTAAGGAGTATAAAACCTAAGTAAACACATCTTTAAATCATCATACGAGCACACAATAATCAGACATAGACTACATATACCTTAGTTTAGATAATTAGATAAAGTAGAAGTAATCGGTAGAAATACCAACCCCCCAAACACAAACGCGAGATTCGTACCTTTCCATTTACTAAAAACATAAAAAGATAAAAAATAATCTTCCTCAACCCCAACCTTAGCGTAGTAACTTCTCACTAGCATTCCTATTCCCCTAGAGAACGATATCAATTCCCGTGGCTTACCCTAATACTACACTACAACGATTAGGTTCACTGCCTAGGGTGTTGAAAAACCTGCTCGACAAAAAGGAAGTTCCTTTGACCCCGAACGACGCGTGTAGCATTATCAGCCGGAATAGGCAATTCTTAGCTCATCTAACTGGTTCTTGGCTGGAATAGCTGGTTCCTATTTGGATCTAACTATCTATTGGCCGGAATAGCTAGTTCTTAACTGGCTCTAACTGGTTCTTGGCCGGAATATCCGGTTCTTAACTAGTTCTAACTGGTTCTTATTGGGTCAGGATATTTCGGTCATATTGACAGGTATGTCGCTAAAAACGGAGTTACGGTTCAAAAGTTATGGCCGTTTGAAGTGTTGACGTAAAAAGTCAACTTTGGTCAAGCAGCAAGTGGTCAAACCGTAAAGGTCAAAACTCAGTTTTTTTGATCAAATCGCAGTGGTCAAATCGCATTGGTCAAATTGCAGGATTGTCAAACCACTGGAATACAAACCGCTTAAATCAAACCGCTTCTTATCAAACTGCTTAACTCAAACCGCTTCTTATCAAACCGCTTAGATCAAACAGCTGAAGACAAACCGCTTGAGTAAAACCGCTTATGTCAAACCGCTAAAGACAAACCGCTTGATCCAAACTGCTTAAGTCAAACCGTTTATGTCAAACCGCTTACGTCAAACCGCTTAAGTCAAACCGCTTCCGATACAACGAATCTAAACAAACCGCATCCAAGAACTTGACAAATCGCTTCCTTAATTAGATCAAATCACACCCAAATGACATCAAACCGCATACAAGAAAATAGTACGAGACTCAAACCGCTTCCTTGAAACTCTTCAAAAACTAAACTTTTCTAATCCAAAACACTATAACCAAGACGAATTAAGCCTTCCAAACCAAAACCTAAGCACTTATAATGATTCTAAACACAAAAATCTATCAAAATTCAAACTTTAACACTTTTAGGGTATAGAATTCGAACCAAAAAAACACACAAATTACCAATTATTAGATATTGGTTATTGTAACACACAAACAATCAATTATATGGTTCGAATCTTAGAAAGAAACTTAGAGAGAGAAAGTGGTAGATGGGATCCTTTCTAGAGGGAGAAAAACAAAGAGAAAGTTAGATTAAGAAATGAAAGGTCCAACCCTCTACCTTGGGGGGTAGAGGGTATTTATAGTTTTACATAATACGCCCTCTGTCGGTTTGTGGATCAGGCATACAGTGGGTAAAGACCCATCCGTCCTCCACGGTGTTACTCTAACTAATTAACTAACTAATAAACAATGTAATGTTTGCGAGCTAACATATGCTAGAAAAAAGTTGGGGTGACCGACGCTTCACTAATAGGCAGTTCTTAGCTGGATCCAACTGGTTCTTGGCTGTGATACCTGGTTTATATTTGGATCTAACTTGTTCTTGGCCAGAATAGCCGGTTCTTAACTGGTTCTTGGTCCGAATAGCCGGTTCTTAGCTGGATCTAACTTGTTCTTGACCGGAATAGATATTTCTTAGCTGGATCTACTTGGCCTGAAGAGCCCTTTCTTAGCCAGATCTAACTGGTTCTTGGCACGAATAGTTGGTTCATAGCCGATTCAAATTTAAACCAAATTTTGAATCTCCCGTAAAAATTAAACATTTTGTCTCTCCTAAAAATTTTACTCGAATTTTCCAACCAAAATACCTTTTTTTTAATTAACTTGTGTAATGATGGATCAAACTAGTTGTTGGTTGAAATAGTTTGTTCTTACTGATTCTTGGCCAGAATAGGCTGTTCTTTGCTGGATCTTCTGGTTCTTAGCTGAAATAGTTGGTTCCTATTTGGATCTAACTGGTTATTGGCCGGAATAACTGGTTCTTAATTGGTTCTAACTGGTTCTTAGCTGAAATATCTGGTTCTTAACTGGTTCCCACTGGTTCTTGGCCGGAATAGCTATTTCTCAACTGTTTTCTAACTGGTCCCAACTGGTTCTTGGCCAGAATAGACAGGTGTTAGCTCGATCTAACTGGTTCTAGGTCGGAATAACTGGTTCCTATATGGATCTAACTGGTTCTTGGCCAAAATAGCATGTTCTTAACTAGTTCTTACTGGTTATTGGCCAGAATAGCTAGTTATTATCTGGTTCTTGGCCAGAATAGGCAGTTCTTAGCTGGATCTAACTGGTTCTTGGCCAGAATAGCTGGTTCCTATTTGGATCTAACTATTTATTGGCCGAAATAGCTAATTCTTAACAGGCTCTAACTGGTTCTTACTGGTTCTTGGCCGGAATATCTGGTTCTTAACTAGTTCTAACTGGTTCCTACTGGTTCAGGCTATTTCGGTTGTTTTGACAGGTATTTTGCTAAAAACGGAGTTACGGTTCAAAAGTTATGGCCATTTGAAGTGTTGACGTAAAAAGTCAACTTTGGTCAAGCAGCAAGTGGTCAAACCGTAAAGGTCAAAACTCAGTTTTTTTGATCAAATCGCATTGGTCAAATTGCAGGATTGACAAACCGCTGGAATACAAACCGCTTAAATCAAACCGTTTTTTATCAAACGCTTCTTATCAAACCGCTTAACTCAAACCGCTTCTTATCAAACCGCTTAGATCAAACCGCTGAAGACAAACCGCTTGAGTCAAACCACTTAAGTCAAACCGCTTATGTCAAACTTCTAAAGACAAACCGCTTGATTCAAACCGCTTAAGTCAAACCGCTTATGTCAAACCGCTTAAGTCAAACCGCTTCCGATACAACGAGTCTAGACAAACCGCATCCAAAAACTTGACAAATCACTTCCTTGATTAGATCAAATCACACCCAAATGACATCAAACCGCATACAAGAAAACAGTACGAGAGACTCAAACCGCTTCCTTGAAACTCTTGAGAAACTAAACTTTTCCAATCCAAAACACTATAACCAAGACGAATTAAGCCTTCCAAACCAAAACCTAAGCACTTATGATGATTCTAAACACAAAAGTACTATCAAAATTCAAACTTTAACACTTTCAAGGTATAGAATTCGAACCAACAAAACAAACAAATATCCAATCTTCATGATCTAACCATGGCTCTTGATACCAATTGTTGGATACTTGTTATTGTAACACAAACAATCAGTTATATGGTTTGAATCTTGGCAAAAACTTAGAGAGAGAAAGTGGGAGATGGGATCCTTTCTAGAGAGAGAAAACAAAGAGAAGGTTAGATTAAGAAATGAAAGGTCCAACCCTCCACCTTGGGAGGTAGAGGGTATTTATAGTTTCACATCATACGCCCTCTGTCAGGTTGTGGATCAGGCATACAGTGGGTAAAGACCCTTCCATCCTCTACGGTGTTACTCTAACTAATTAACTAACTTATAGATAACGTAATGTCTACAAGCTAACATATGCTAAACAAAAGTTGGGGTGACCGACGCTTCACTATGGATTTTCTAAATCCTAACAGGAATAGGTAGTTCTTAGCTGGATCTAACTGGTTCTTGGCAGGGATGCCTGGTTTATATTTGGATCTAACTCATTCTTGGCCAGAATATACTGTTCTTAACTGGTTCTTGGTCCGAATAGCCGGTTCTTAGCTGGATTTAACTTGTTCTTGACCGGAATAGATATTTCTTAGCTGGATCTACTTGGCCTGAAGAGCCTTTTCTTAGCCAGATCTAACTGGTTCTTGGCACGTAAGCTGGTTCATAGCCGAGTCACATTTAAACCAAATTTTGAATCTCGCGTAAAAATTAAACATTTTGTCTCTCCTAAAAATTTAAGTTTATTCGAATTTTCCCGCCAAAATACCTTTTTTTTAATTAACTTGTGTAATGATGGATCAAACTAGTTATTAGCCGAAATAGTTTGTTCTTACTGATTCTTGGCCAGAATAGGCTGTTCTTTGCTGGATCTAACTGGTTCCTAGCTGAAATAGCTGGTTCCTATTTGGATCTAACTTGTTATTGGCCGGAATAGCTGGTTCTTAATTGGTTCTAACTGGTTCTTAGCCGAAATATCTGGTTCTCAATTGGTTCCCACTAGTTCTTGGCCGGAATAGCTATTTCTTAACTGGTTCTAACTAGTCCCAACTGGTTCTTGGCCAGAATAGGCAGGTGTTAGCTAGATCTAACTGTTTCTAGGCCGGAATAACTGGTTCCTATCTGGATCTAACTGGTTCTTGGCCAAAATAGCATGTTCTTAACTAGTTCTTACTGGTTAATGGCCGGAATAGCTAGTTCTTATCTGGTTCTAACTGGTTTGTACTGGTTCTTGGCCGGAATAGGCAGTTATTAGTTGTATCTAACTGTTTCTTGGCCGGAATAGCTGGTTCCTATTTGGATCCAACCATTTATTGGCCGGAATAGCTAGTTCTTAACTGGCTCTAGCTGGTTCTTACTGGTTCTTGGCCGGAATATCCGGTTCTTAACTAGTTCTAACTGGTTCCTACTTGTTCAGGCTGTTTCGATCATTTTGACAGGTATTTCGCTAAAAACAGAGTTACGGTTCAAAAGCTATGGCCGTTTGAAGTGTTGACGTAAAAAGTCAACTTTGGTCAAGCAGCAAGTGGTCAAACCGTAAAGGTCAAAACTCAGTTTTTTTGATCAAATCGCAGTGGTCAAATTGCAGGATTTTCAAACCGCTGGAATACAAACTGCTTTTTATCAAACCGCTTCTTATCAAATCGCTTAACTCAAACCGCTTCTTATCAAACTGCTTAGATCAAACCGCTGAAGACAAACAGATTGAGTCAAACCGCTTAAGTCAAACTGCTTATGTCAAACCGCTAAAGACAAACCGCTAGATTTAAACCGCTTAAGTTAAACCGCTTAAGTCAAACCGCTTATGTCAAACCGCTTACGTCAAACCGTTAAGTCAAACCGCTTAAGTCAAACCTCTTCCGATACAACGAATCTAGACAAACCGCATCCAAGAACTTGACAAATTGCTTCCTTGATTAGATCAAATAACACCCAAATAACATCAAACCGCATACAAGAAAATAGTACGAGACTCAAACCGCTTCCTTGAAACAATTCAAAAACTAAACTTTTCGAATCCAAAATACTATAACCAAGACGAATTAAGCCTCCAAAACCAAAACCTAAGCACTTATTATGATTCTCAACACAAAAGTACTATCAAAATTCAAACTTTAACACTTTTAGGCTATAGAATTCGAACCAACAAAACACACAAATAACCAATCTTTATTATCTAACCATGGCTCTCTAACTCATAAACAATCAATTATATGGTTCGAATGTTAGCAAGAAACTTAGAGAGAAAAATTAGGAGATGGGATCCTTTCTAGAGGGAGAAAAACAAAGAGAAGGTTAGATTAAGAAATGAAACGTCCAACCCTCTACTTTGGGAGGTAGAGGGTAATTATTGTTTTACATAATACGCCCTCTGTTGGGCTGTGGATTAGGCATACAGTTTGTAAAGACCCGTCCGTCCTCCACGGTGTTACTCTAAGTAATTAATTAACTAATAGATAACGTAATGTCTACGAGCTAACATATGCTATACAATGGTTGGGGTGACCGACGCTTCACTATGGATTTTCTAAATCCTAACAGGAATAGGCTGTTCTTAGCTGGATCTAACTGGTTCTTGGCTGGGATACCTGGTTTATATCTGGATCTAACTCGTTCTTGGCCAGAATAGATGGTTCTTAACTTGTTCTTGACCGGAATAGATATTTCTTAACTGGATCTACTTGGCCTGAAGAGCCCTTTCTTAGCTAGATCTAACTGGTTCTTGTCACGAATAGCTGGTTCAGAGCCGGTTCACATTTAAACCAAATTTTGAATCTCCCCGTAAAAATTAAACATTTTGTCTCTCCTAAAAATTTAAGTTTACTCGACTTTTCCCGCCAAAATACTTTTTTTAATTAACTTGTGTAATGATGGATCAAACTAGTTATTGGCCGAAATAGTTTGTTCTTACTGATTCTTGGCCAGAATAGGCTGTTCTTTGCTGGATCTAACTGATTCTTAGCTGAAATAGCTGGTTCCTATTTGGATTTAACTGGTTATTGGCCGGAATAGCTGGTTCTTAATTGGTTCTAACTGGTTCTTAGCTGAAATATCTGGTTCTTAACTGGTTCCCACTGGTTCTTGGCCGGAATAGCTATTTCTCAACTGGTTCTAACTAGTTCTTGGCCAGAATAGGCAGGTGTTAGCTCGATCTAACTGGTTCTAGGCCGGAATAACTGGTTCCTTTTTGGATCTAACTGGTTCTTGGCCAAAATAGCATGTTCTTAACTAGTTCTTACTGGTTATTGGCAGGAATAGCTAATTTTTATCAGGTTCTAATTGGTTTGTACTAGTTCTTGGCCGGAATAGGTTGTTCCTATATGGATCTAACTATTTGTTGGCCGGAATAGATAGTTCTTAACTGGCTCTAACTGGTTCTTACTGGTTCTTGGCCGGAATGTCCGGTTCTTAACTAGTTCTAACTGGTTCCTACTTGTTCAGGCTGTTCCGGTCGTTTTGACAGGTATTTCGCTAAAAACGGAGTTACGGTCCAAAAGTTATGGCCGTTTGAAGTGATGACGTAAAACGTCAACTTTGGTGAAGCAGCAAGTGGTCAAACCGTAAAGGTCAAAACTAAGTTTTTTTGATCAAATCGCAGTGGTCAAATCGCATTGGTCAAATTGCAGGATTGACAAACCGCTGGAATACAAACCGCTTAAATCAAACCGTTTTTTATCAACCGCTTCTTATCAAACCGCTTCTTATCAAACCGCTTAGATCAAACCGTTGAAGAGAAACCGCTTGAGTCAAACCACTTAAGTCAAACCGCTTATGTCAAACCTCTAAAGACAAACCGCTTGATTCAAACCGCTTAAGTCAAACCGCTTATGTCAAACCGCTTATGTTAAACCGCTTAAGTCAAACCGCTTAAGTCATACCGTTTCCGATATAACGAATCTAGACAAACCGCATCCAAGAACTTGACAAATTGCTTCCTTGATTAGATCAAATCACACCCAAATGACATCAAACCGCATACAAGAAAATAGTACGAGACTCAAACCGCTTCCTTGAAACTCTTCAAAAATTAAACTTTTACAATCCAAAACACTATAACCAAGACGAATTAAGCCTTCCAAACCGAAACCTAAGCACTTATGATGATTCTAAACAAAAAAGTACTATCAAAATTCAAACTTTAAAACTTTTAGGGTATAGAATTCGAACCAACAAAACACACAAATAACCAATCTTTATGATCTAACCATGGCTCTTGATACCAATTGTTGGATATTAGTTATTGTAACACACAAACACTCAATTATATGGTTTGAATCTTAGCAAGAAACTTAGAGAGAGAAAGTGGGAGATGGGATCCATTCTAGAGAGAGAAAAACAAAGAGAATGTTAGATTAAGAAATAAAAGGTCCAACCCTCTACCTTGGGAGGTAGAGGGTATTTATAGTTTTACATAATATGCCCTCTGTCAGGCTATGGATCAGGCATACAGTGGGTAAAGACCCGTCCGTCCTCCACGGTGTTACTCTAACTAATTAACTAACTAATAGATAACGTAATGTCTACGAGCTAACATATGCTAGACAAAAGTTGGGGTGACCGACGCTTCACTATGGATTTTCTAAATCCTATCAAAAATAGACAGTTCTTAGCTGGATCTAACTGGTTCTTGGCTGGGATATCTGTTTGTATCTGGATCTAACTTGTTCTTTGCCAGAATAGCCGGTTCTTAACTGGTTCTTGGTCTAATAGCCGGTTCTTAGCTGGATCTAACTTGTTCTTGACCGGAATAGATATTTCTTAGCTGGATCTACTTGGTCTGAAGAGCCCTGTCTTAGCCAGATCTAACTGGTTCTTGGCACGAATAGCTGGTTCGTAGCCAGTTCACATTCAAACCAAATTTTGAATCTCGCGTAATAATTAAACATTTTTTCTCTCCTAAAAATTTAAGTTTACTCGAATTTTCCCGCCAAAATACTTTTTTTTTAATTAACTTGTGTAATGATGGATCAAACTAGTTATTGGCCGAAATAGATTGTTCTTACCAATTCTTGGTCAGAATAGGCTGTTCTTTGCTGGATCTAACTGGTTCTTATCTGAAATAGCTGGTTCCTATTTGGATCTAACTGGTTATTGGCCGAAATAGCTGGTTCTTAGTTGGTTCTAACTGGTTCTTAGCCGAAATATCTGGTTCTTAATTGGTTCCCACTGGTTCTTGGCCGAAATAGCTATTTCTTTACTGGTTCTAACTGGTCCCAACTGGTTCTTGGCCAGAATAGGCAGGTGTTAGCTGGATCTAACTGGTTCTAGGCCAGAATAACTGGTTCGTATCTGGATCTAACTGGTTCTTGGCCAAAATAGCATGTTCTTAACTAGTTCTTACTGGTTATTGGCCGGAATAGCTAGTTCTTATCTGGTTCTAACTGGTTTGTACTGGTTCTTGGCTGGAATAGGCAGTTCTTAGCTGGATCTAACTGGTTCTTGGCTGGAATAGCTGGTTCCTGTTTGGATCTTAATATTTATTGGCCGGAATAGCTAGTTCTTAACTGGCTCTAACTGGTTCTTACTGGTTCTTGGCCAGAATATCCAGTTCTTATCTAGTTCTAACTGGTTCCTACTGGTTCAGGGTGTTCCGGTCGTTTTGACAAGTATTTCGCTAAAAAAGGAGTTACGGTTTAAAAGTTATGGTCGTTTGAAGTGTTGACGTTAAAAGTCAACTTTGGTCAAGCAGCAAGTGGTCAAACCGTAAAGGTCAAAACTCAGTTTTTTTGATCAAAGCTGTGGAGTTTGTTAGGACTCCTTGAGATCATTTTGAGCCTTAGGGTTTAACAATAACATATACATACGCAGCGGAATAATAAAGAACAATTATGTTATCGACACAAGGTTTCATTCACCATCAGCTCTAATTATATTAATAACGTGTTATCTAAACTATAACAAGGATCAAATACTTGATCTTTGAGGTTAACTATCACTAACTAACCTTAGATGTTTATAGGAACACGTCTAGATAACTAAACTACTAACTAAACTACTTACCTAGGCGTTTACAAGGCTGTACGCCCTAGGTTACACACACACCCCTTTAGTCGACTACATTATGGAAGACATGTATTTAAAACCTACAACCCATGTCCTCTTTATATACTAGAGGATTAGGGTTTACAAATCTCTACAAAGGACTAACAAATAAATCTTCTTTTGCAAGCAAGTCCCTCCATCTTTTTGTAGGTTTCATCTTTGTCACTTTAAGCCCTTGATGTTTCATTCTTTATTATTTTGTATCATCAAATCAATAAACCCAACAATCTTCCCCTATTTGATGATGACAAAACAAACACGGTTCTTGTACGAACTTCCCTAGACGTAGTAGCAGAATTTGAGATAATTAAATCTCACCATGAATGAAACACTCTTGTCTTCCTTTATCTTCCCCTTAATCCATGCCACGCCACTCCAACATCTCTTCCCCTCTTTGTTATCAAAAAATAGGAAATATAAACAGTAGAAACTTCCCCTTGAGTGGTGCATGAACATCAATGATTCTTCAAATCTGTAAGCTCCTTGTAATGATCACTTGTGAAAAAAACCAAGTATAACGAATTTGATGAAGAAGTAAAATAACCCAAACTTGTGTCTTATGTCTTGTTTATCCACGTGACGTTGAACTTATACCGCTAACCAAAAATATAAGTAGATCGCAACCTCTTGACAAAATCATCATCTTCAATGAGACACTGAGCACTACAATGTAACTCCTTTAAGTGATAGTTAACTACGTCTTCATCCATCCACCCCTTGACCTATGAAAACTAGATTTTGCAAGTCTTCGTCAACATCCTTTAAGCACAAACAAGTTACTTTTAAACGATTATGCCGTTTAAAAATATAATAAGAACACGCATCCAAGTAATTCCACTTCACCTTCGAATAAGTGATAAGTAATCCTCTTCGTAATCAATTCTTCAATAAAACCAAAAACGAGCTTTTTTTAAAACCTTTGAGAACAAATTAAAACCAAAACCATCTCCTGTGTGTGTCATCCAAAGCCGAATACCAAATCCAAAATTGTATACGACTTGCCCTCAAATCCAAAACCAATCACGTGTGTGCGTTATCCGATATCAAACCAAGAACCAAAATCATGTACCAACATGTACTTCTTTGATATTCAAATGCCCATGCATCCAATATTCCCATGCACATGTAAACCATTATTTAAATGTCACCTTTTCATCACATAATAACCTTACTAGCATCACTATAAACCTTCGAACAAATTGAAAACAGTACCAGATTGTTTTTTACACTTGAAAAACCTCGTAGCACTAAGCATCATCAGATCATCATAAAAAATACCTTTGATTCAGTCTTTATATTAGTCACGAACCTCATATCACAGCCTTTATATTCATGCATATCCACATCCAAAATTCCTCTTTGTCGTCAAAATAATCCTCACATGCCTAGCCTTGGCACATTTAGATTAATTCTCCTTTTTCTTTTTTGAACCAATCTCACTATATCTTTGATCAATAGGAACAAAGAAATCCAATTAACAATCGTCCCACAACTGGGTATAGCAAATTGATACGAGGAACCAACACCACCTCCTTAATCTTTCTCTGTTATGCACAGCAGCCCAAACGGTAAAACAGAAGACAGTACTTCACCCGTAGCAGCAGTCAAACAACGAGCAGTGGTAACATAGTAACGTAGCAGTGGTAACGAGTTAAGCCTAGCAGTGGTTACTCGCGAGTGGTAGCAGTAGTAACCGTTGAGCTCGAAATAGTAGTAACCATGTGAGCTCCATTGGTCCTTCGTCCTTTAAACCTCTCTCTCATTACTCTTATCATGAATGAAACACAGCAAAACGACTCTGAATATCACATCCAAAGTATGAACAAGAAGAAAGAAAGAAAGCAAAACGACTCTCAATATCATGAATGAAGCATGAGCAACGAGCGACCAAGAAGAAAGAAAACCATACTGATGTAAAGATCATTAGAATTTACCATGCACATTCCAAAGTATGTACAAGGATTAGTAAATACTACACTGACCCACGATTTAATGATCTAAATTTCATGCGATTTAGTAGTACAAGGTTATTGACCAATTCTCTCTCTCCAGTAGATCGTATATATAATATAGATATGAAGCACTTGTTGATCCCATCCAAAAGCGAAACTTCAATGTAATATACCATCTTCACCGACCAATTGATAATATATCCATCCAGTACGAGGTTTATTAATTGCATCAGCCAAATAGATACAAACTTTATGCATAATAGTCAACACAATTAAAGGAAAACGAATAAAACCAATCAGTATGTGGTTTAATAAAAACCCTTGTTGCTTTTGTTGCCAAGTAGAGCTTCTCATTATCATAGCAGAAACAATTCATTCCAATAAGGATTTCCATTAATTGTATAGCTGCAACAGCAAGAATTCGAACACAACCTTACACCCATGATTATGAACAGTAGCAACTACAACTATAAGAATTAGGGTTTACTTCAGCTAACATAAGAACCAGTGAAACCCTAATCACAAATTGATTATATCCAATCCAAAGCTGCTATTCTTTGACTTCCATGATGAATTAAAACCATACAAATAAGGAAATCAGAAAAAAAAAATACCTGAAAAATTTGACTTTTAGAAAAACATCACCTTCCTCAGCAGCCAGTTTCGACAGCCTATAACTTTCACATAAAAGCTCAGATCAACGATTCCTCCGGTGAAAAGTTAGATGGCTATATAGAGAACGTCCACCCGAATTTTCGTCACGATCCAACGGTTAACGAAAACATTATGATCGTTTCAAAACAATGCTGCAGTAACCTTACGAAAATTTTAGTGATTCGAATTTTTCTTCTTTTTCGCAATTCTTCGACCAATAAAACCTTGCGAATCCCTAGGTAACGAGCTCCCCAAGCTCTGATATGAATTGTGGAGTTTGTTAGGACTCCTTGAGATCGTTTTGAGCCTTAGGGTTTAACAATAACATATACATACGCAGCGGAATAATAAAGAACAATTATGTTATTGACACAAGGTTTCATTCACCATCAGCTCTAATTATATTAATAACGTGTTATCTAAACCATAACAAGGATCAAAGACTTGATCTTGGAGGTTAACTAACACTAACTAACCTTAGACGTTTACAGGAACATGTCTAGATAACTAAACTACTTACCTAGACGTTTACAAGACTATACGCCCTAGGTTACACACACACACACACCTTTAGTCGACGACATTATGGAAGACATGTATACAAAACCTACACTCCATGTCCTCTTTATATACTAGAGGATCAGGGTTTACAAATCTCTACAAAGGACAAACAAATAAATCTTCTTTTGCAAGCAAGTCCCTCCATCTTTTTGTAGGTTTCATCTTTGTCACTTTAAGCCCTTGATGTTTCATTCTTTATTTTTTAGTATCATCAAATCAATAAACCCAACAAAATTACAGTGGTCAAATTGCAGGATTGTCAAACCGCTGGAATACAAACCGCTTAAATCAAACTGCTTTTTATCAAACTGCTTCTTATCAAACCGCTTAACTCAAACCGCTTCTTATCAAACCGCTGAAGACAAACAGCTTGAGTCAAACCGCTTAAGTCAAACTGCTTATTTCAAACCGCTAAAGACAAACCGCTTGATTCAAACCGCTTAAGTTAAACCGCTTAAGTCAAACCGCTTATGTCAAACCGCTTAAGTCAAACCTCTTCCGATACAACGAATCTAGACAAACCGCATCCAAGAACTTGAGAAATCGCTTCCTTGATTAGATCAAATCACACCCAAATGACATCAAACCACATACAAGAAAATAGTACGAGACTGATAACGCTACACGCGTCGTTCGGGGTCAAGGAAACTTCCTTTTCTTCGAGCAAGTTTTATAACACCCTAGGCAGTGAACCTAATCGTTGTAGTGTAGTAATTAGGGTAAGCCACGGGTATTGATATCGTTCTCTAGGGGAATAGGAATGCTAGTGAGAAGTTACTACGCTAAGGTTGAGGTTGAGGAAGATTATTTTTTTATCTTTTTATGTTTTTTAGAAAATGAAAAGGTACGAATCTCGGGTATTGGATTTGGGGGGTTGGTATTGCTACCGATTACTCTACTATTATCTAATTATCTAAGCTAAGGTTGTGATAGTCTATGTCTAATTGATTTGTACTCGTATGATAGTTTAAAGATGTGTTTACTTAGGTTTTACTACTCCTTAATTATCTCCTATTGATGGTTGATTTGTCACGTCCTTATTCCTAGTTGCGTTGTGATTCTAAGGCTATAGGGCGTGCTTGTTTCCCTAACTCTTTGAATTTACCAAAGGGTCTTGTTTACAAATCCTCTAGTGATTTATGGACGCCTACTCTACGGTTGTCCTTGAATACTTTATCCTACAATTACCTAGATAATTATATTCTAAAGTTCACAAAGAAAAGTCAAGCATTAAGTACACAACGAATAATCTAGCGCACTCTAGATCATTAGTCAACTAAGATAAGTATCAACCAATCAATATTCAATAATTAAGTTTCATATTCCCTAAGCAAACACACAAATAAATTAGCCGGACATGGAGAACATGCAAGCATACACACAAATAATCAAAGACATAATTAAATTAATGAAGTAAATACTTATCTTGATGTATAATAGGGTTTAGAACCCTAAAATACTGCACAAGAAAGCCTTGGTTCGGTTTTAGGTTTTTACTCCAAAAGACTACCCACAAAAACTGAAAAATTCGGATTCTATATATAAGATTACATCTGCGACGGCGTCACCTTATGTTTTGTGACGCCGTCGTGTCGCCGTCATTAGGGTTTCGTCTTGGCCACGTAAACCTTGCGACGGCGTCACCTTATGACTGTGACGCCGTCCCCTTCAGCTCTGACGCCGTCTTGGCTGCATCTAGGCCGTCTGAGTAGCGACGGCCTATTCCTTTAGAACCTGACGTCGTCCCTTGAAAACATGCAATTTCGCCTCTGAGCCGTCGCAAAATGCCTTCCCGACGGCGTCGCAGATATGCAGTGACGCCGTCGCCTTATGTTTCAGCAGCTTTGAGTGTCTCGATTCTGACTTTGGCCATTTTCTTCGTATATTCGCGCCTTTTCGTCCAAATAAGCATCATTCCAGCATTTTGCCTTCAAGAGACCTAAAAAGTGAAAAGGAACGATATTAAGCAATAACGGATACAAAAGTGATCGAATAAGGGCTTAAATGACCCCTCAAAAAGGTACCTTTTAAAACCTTATCAAATATCCCTACACTTGGTATTTGCTTGTCCTCAAGCAAATGTGCTTTTAGCCAATTTAATTTATAAGTTAGGGGTCATGAAGCATCCATTCAAAACGGTCCACAACACATATAAGCCCCGCAAAAGTCATAACAAGCACGGAAATTACATACTAGCACCTCACATGGGGTGTTTGGATACTCACATCTCTCTCGGGTGTATATATGAAATATAACAAATCGGAAATGGAAGATAAACACTCATTAACCGGTCCTAGTACATAGATTACCATAGGCTTGAGAATAGATCAAACCTCCGTCGCTTTGGCGTAAGCACCTAGGAAAGACTATCAAAGAGGTCTTTTAAAGGGTTGTAACGTTAGGCTTACGGTAAGGAAATGAAGGGTTTGGTGGGATAGGCTATTTAGTGGTGGATAGTCAAAAATCTCTATGTTGCAAGTATACGAAGAATAGTGTTGCTAAGTCAAGACTCGACACTCTAAAACTCTAGGCAACGAAAATAAACAAACATAATTTAAAAGATAGATGTAGGATGGTAGCCCGTATGGTTTGTTTTTTTTTTTTTTTTTTTTTTTTATATTTTTTTTTCGGAATTTCTTTTTTTTTTTTTTTTTTTTTTTTTTTTTTTTTTTTTTTTTTTTTTCATACACTTTTACTCTACCATCCTCTACGGTACATCAAAATGATAGGGATTTATAGACACATCCCTACACTTGAGTTTTTATTATTCTAACACTAATTTGACCCGAATTGAAAAGATCAAAACACTTGGAGTACATTATTATGCAAACAAAGGGAATTTGAGTTTAACGTTCTCTTCCCTATATTTCATAAACTTTAACTTTTCCCATGAATCCCAATCATCCCAAAACTGTATACAAAGGATATGACTCGACTTAGCAACTCATGTAAACTCATGTAAGCAACCAGATAATTGAACTAAGGGTTTTAGGTGATAACATAAATTTGCACTAAAAGTGAGTGCAATAAAGGGTAGGCTAAGGCGATTTGGGTGTATATTTGGGGGTGGGGTGTAAACAATGCTCTTCATTGATATTCCGGAAACCGAAACATCACGAGAACCGCGAAAAGGATAGGCTCTGAGGGGTTAACTAGGGGTATCGTGTACTAAAGATGAGTACAACGCAAAGGGTGTGGGGGAATTACTCAACCGAGGTGGAAGAAGTAATTATATTACAGGTATCAAACAAGGGTTTATCCTAATGCCTCTTATCATTTAGTTATTCCTAACTACACAAGTGTAGTCTCACTAGCGATCTCGGAATGCATCACAAAACAAGTTCTAGAATCTAATATACTACCGGTTCACACTTTAAGCATTAAAGATGAATGCTTTAATTCCTACTAATCTAAGGGCGATCCTCACATTTTGGGTGGAATTTAGGTGGTAAAGGGTTTTTTTGTGCTAGTCATGCAACTTCCTATCCATGAGACGCTTTTGTTAAGACTAATGGCCCACTCCTATACGTCATGAAAAAATTTTAAATTTGGCTAAAATTACCCTAACCTACATTTTCTCATGGTTTATTACACAAATACACTTGGACAAAGCAAATAGTCAAGGATAAGCATAGTTTCAAAGTTCCCGTTTTATTTTCCCTCCCTACACTTAAACTGAACATTGTCCCCAATGTTCCCCGAAAGTATCAAAGTTATGATAATAGAAGGTAATTAAAAACGAAAGAAACTAATACTCCCCTGATTAGCTCGGTAGGATCCGTAAAAAGTGGTGGTTAAATCTTTTCCAAGAAGAGTTTTTGCGTGAAAGGCTCCTTCCAAACTTGTGTAACTTCTTCTTGACAAACTAAACCTGCACACTAGAAGAAAACAAACGAAACCTTCGCGTAAAATCGGCGGTAATAATATACATAAGACTCGATTTAAACTAGGATATAATGCTTGTGGAATGGATGTTTACAGAATTTGTTTTGAAAGTTAAGATCTGGAAAATTCCAAAATTTTACAAGTAGCTCAGAAAACGAGAAAAAGTAAGCTGATGTTTTTATTCCTTCCTGACGCCGTCAGGTTGCAATCCTGACGCCGTCAGGTTATCCTGACAAAAACTGGTCTGCGATTTTCTGGAAAAAATTCTGGAAAATTTACATCTTTAGAATCTGGAAAAACTTCTGCAAAAACATCCATTATGACTCGATACAAGCATTTGACTCGAACAAACAAACATATATATCTTTTAGTTAATTGTTATTCTCATGTTTACGTTTCTTATGAAAACGTGTGTAATCCTCCCTACACTTATCCTTTATGTAAAATACCTTTATATGTAATTAAGACGAGGTTAAAAACAAAATAAAGCATTTTTACAAATTTAAACATGAGGGCAAACAATTAATAAAAGATATATGACACTAACAAGCAAACAATTAAGCATGGGTTGCCTCCCACGAAGCGCTTTTCTTTATTTAAGAGTCTTGTAGCTAGACTCGTAGTGCTGCTCCTACGTTTTTGCATCACCGCCCTCTTGACGGTCTTTATCGGGGGGTTCCATGTTGTAGAAGTGTCCCATGATACTCCTTTCTAAGAGTTCACCCTCTCCCCACTCGGTCCTATATTTCGGTCCTAAATTCAAACAATCTTTATAGAACCCGAAAAGCTTAGCCATAACATAATCTACTCCCTTTTCCCTATCCTCATCATTCCTGTAATAGACCGACAGTTTAAGTTCCTTTTCATCATTGGAGAGTGATGAAAACTTCTCAATCTTAAACGGCATTTGGTAGGCTACGTCATCGGTCTCATCCTTGAATCGCACTACTCCTAACGATGGGTCATAGGTCATCCCGGTGCTTTCTACGAAAGGTTTTCCTAGAATAACGTGGGACAAGCTAGGGTCTATGGCCGTGCTAATATCTTCCACAATTATGAAGTCCGTAGGGAATGTGAAACTACCTACATAGACGGGCAATCCCTTAACTCTACCAAGAAAATTACACTTATCACTAGGATTATCGAGGTCTTGCCTAGTTGGGATAGGCTTCTTCATTATCCAATTGTAATAGGTGCTAGTCATTATGTTAATTGGGGATTTACGATCAATGTAAGCCTTTGCCACAAAAAGGTGTCCTATGCAACATGGTATGTTAAGATTCCAAGGGTTCCCAAACTTGATTCTAGGGCTTTTCCTAACATACATGTGACGGAGGTCACGCACTAAGTGAGGGTGGCGGGATAATTCTTCTTCCGTAGGAAATTTGTTGAAATAGTCATTGTCTATTTCATCTTCTTCCTCGGGTGTTTCATCATCAACAAATGTTTGGTCTTCTTCGTCATCGGTTTCATCCGGTTCCACTAAGGCGATGGCATTGACGAATTGGACGTGCTTAATAAGCTTGCTTGGATCCTTAATTTCTACACCTGGAGGCTCGGGAGTCGAGATAGCACTAACCTTCCTATCACTATTTATGGCTTTCAACAGGTTGTCTATCTTCCTATCCATCTCGGCTTGTTGATGGTTAAAGCGGTCCGAGAGCTTAGCCATTTGGGTTTCTTGGGACGCAACTATGTTTTGCAACATCCCTTCGATACTCTGTTGGTTAGGACCGTTAGGTGGGGGCCACGAAAAATCATTGGAGGTGAATTCTTTGGTTTGTCCCCAGTAAAAGTCGGGCTTGTTTTTCCATGCCTCCCGGGTTTCATTGAAATTCCTAGGTCCGGGCGTTGTAGGGAATCTTCCTCCCGTTCCATTATTACGCGAGGATGCGTATTCAACGGAAGCATGTTCGGGGGATAGGGTGCTAGTGCGCGTGTTATGAGGATCACAAAACGGCTCGCACGAAGAGGAAACTTTGTTTATATGGCGCGAGGACTTAGGATTCTCGTAGGAACTCATGAGGAATTTGACTTGATCTTCAAGTTCGATCATCCTACGGTCGGGAGGAGGCAAGGAGATTGCCTTGACGGTTTTGGGAAGTTCACGGGGGTCATCCCAACTTTCGTTGTCATAGAGGGCAAGGTCCTCTATTATTTCCCATGATTCTTCCGCGGTGAGATCACTAAGTTTTCCACCGGCCGCTTGGTCAATGGATCGCTTAGTGGGAAAGTTGACATGATCATAAAAGATTTGGACTTGGAGCCAAAGATCAATGCCGTGATGAGGGACTTTATGAAGTAAGTCCTTGAATCGGGTCCATGCTTCGTAGAGAGATTCACCTTGACGTTGTTGGAACATCAAGATGTCATTCCTAAGCTTAGTGGTTCTCCCCGGTGGGAAAAATTGAGCAAGGAAGCGAGAAGTAAGATCATCCCAACTTGAGATGGAGCCGGCGGGAAGTCGCTCAAGCCAATTACTAGCTTGGTCCCGTAGAGAAAATTGGAAGAGACGCAAGCGCGTGGTCTCCCGAGTAGTAGCATCAAGGTCGATGGAATCGACAATTTTGAGGAAATCCCTCAGATGCTGATTTGGATCTTCGGAACGAAGTCCATGGAATGCACATCCGTTTTGCACCAACCGGATGGTGTCGGATCGCAGGGCCGTAGTTTGGGCTTGGTCGGGAAGCTCAATGGTATTCCTATAACCTAGGTGGTTTGGTCTCGAGTACTCACCAAGAGTACGGGCTCTTGGCGGGTCGTTTGGTGGTGGGTTGATGAGTGGTGGTTGGTTGTCACCTTCCATGGTGAAAAGTGATGGGTGTTACGAACAAAGGTCACGAAGAAGGGGGATAGACTAAGAGAAAGCTAAAAAATGAGAAAAATTTACTTGATAGGAATCAAGCAAAGAAACCTAAACGAGGTGGACTACTAACTAGCTATTCTATTCCCCGGTAGCGGCGCCAAAAACTTGATAACGCTACACGCGTCGTTCGGGGTCAAGGAAACTTCCTTTTCTTCGAGCAAGTTTTATAACACCCTAGGCAGTGAACCTAATCGTTGTAGTGTAGTAATTAGGGTAAGCCACGGGTATTGATATCGTTCTCTAGGGGAATAGGAATGCTAGTGAGAAGTTACTACGCTAAGGTTGAGGTTGAGGAAGATTATTTTTTATCTTTTTATGTTTTTTAGAAAATGAAAAGGTACGAATCTCGGGTATTGGATTTGGGGGGTTGGTATTGCTACCGATTACTCTACTATTATCTAATTATCTAAGCTAAGGTTGTGATAGTCTATGTCTAATTGATTTGTACTCGTATGATAGTTTAAAGATGTGTTTACTTAGGTTTTACTACTCCTTAATTATCTCCTATTGATGGTTGATTTGTCACGTCCTTATTCCTAGTTGCGTTGTGATTCTAAGGCTATAGGGCGTGCTTGTTTCCCTAACTCTTTGAATTTACCAAAGGGTCTTGTTTACAAATCCTCTAGTGATTTATGGACGCCTACTCTACGGTTGTCCTTGAATACTTTATCCTACAATTACCTAGATAATTATATTCTAAAGTTCACAAAGAAAAGTCAAGCATTAAGTACACAACGAATAATCTAGCGCACTCTAGATCATTAGTCAACTAAGATAAGTATCAACCAATCAATATTCAATAATTAAGTTTCATATTCCCTAAGCAAACACACAAATAAATTAGCCGGACATGGAGAACATGCAAGCATACACACAAATAATCAAAGACATAATTAAATTAATGAAGTAAATACTTATCTTGATGTATAATAGGGTTTAGAACCCTAAAATACTGCACAAGAAAGCCTTGGTTCGGTTTTAGGTTTTTACTCCAAAAGACTACCCACAAAAACTGAAAAATTCGGATTCTATATATAAGATTACATCTGCGACGGCGTCACCTTATGTTTTGTGACGCCGTCGTGTCGCCGTCATTAGGGTTTCGTCTTGGCCACGTAAACCTTGCGACGGCGTCACCTTATGACTGTGACGCCGTCCCCTTCAGCTCTGACGCCGTCTTGGCTGCATCTAGGCCGTCTGAGTAGCGACGGCCTATTCCTTTAGAACCTGACGTCGTCCCTTGAAAACATGCAATTTCGCCTCTGAGCCGTCGCAAAATGCCTTCCCGACGGCGTCGCAGATATGCAGTGACGCCGTCGCCTTATGTTTCAGCAGCTTTGAGTGTCTCGATTCTGACTTTGGCCATTTTCTTCGTATATTCGCGCCTTTTCGTCCAAATAAGCATCATTCCAGCATTTTGCCTTCAAGAGACCTAAAAAGTGAAAAGGAACGATATTAAGCAATAACGGATACAAAAGTGATCGAATAAGGGCTTAAATGACCCCTCAAAAAGGTACCTTTTAAAACCTTATCAGAGACTCAAACCGCTTCCTTGAAACTCTTCAAAAACTACACTTTTCCAATCCAAAACACTATAACCAAGATGAATTAAGCCTTCTAAAACAAAACCTAAGAACTTATTATGATTCTAAACACAAAAGTACAATCAAAATTCAAACTTTAACACTTTTAGGGTATATAATTCGAACCAACAAAACACACAAATAACCAATCATTATGATCAAACCATGGCTCTTGATACCAATTATTGGATATTGGTTATTGTAACACACAAACAATCAATTATATGGTTCGAATCTTAGCAAGAAACTTTGAGAGAGAAAGTGGGAGATGGGATCCTTTCCAGAGAGAGAAAAACAAAGAGAATGTTAGATTAAGAAATGAAGGGTACAACCCTCTACCTTGGGAGGTAGATGGTATTTATAGTTTTATATAATACGCCCTCTGTCGGGCTGTGGATTAGGCATACAGTGGGTAAAGACCCGTCCGTCCTCCACGGTGTTACTCTAACTAATTAACTAACTAATAGTTAATGTAATGTCTACGAGCTAACATATGCTAGAAAAATAGTTGGGGTGACCGACGCTTCACTGTGGATTTTCTAAATCCTAACAGGAATAGGCGGTTCTTAGCTGGATCTAACTGGTTCTTGGCTGGGATACCTGGTTTATATCTGGATCTAACTCGTTCTAGGCCAAAATAGCTGGTTCTTAACTGGTTCTAGGTCTGAATAGCCGGTTCTTAGCTGGATCTAACTTGTTCTTGACTGGAATAGATATTTCTTAGCTGGATCTACTTGGCCTGAAGAGCCCTTTCTTAACCAGATCTAACTGGTTCTTGGCACGAATAGCTGGTTCACATCCGGTTCACATTTAAACCAAATTTTGAATCTCGCGTAAAAATTGAACATTTTGTCTGTCCTAAAAATTTAAGTTTACTCGAATTTTCCCGCCAAAATACCTTTTTTTTAAGGGAAAATGACGCAAATAGACAGCGCGCCCTGAGGCTTATCACTTTCTGGACCACTTTTATTTTTAATTTGAAAATAGACCGAGGGCAACCGCTGTCATTGGGCAACTCATCGAAATTGTGACAAGTGTCCCGTATGTGTAAGGTATTGTTTTTTAGCCAACGAAAAAGCGCTGGGCAACCGTATTTTTTAAAAAGGATTTTTTTGGTCATTTTACATTACATAGAACGTACACAATTGAATAGTGAAAGTACATTACATATGTATTCAAAATCAATTTCCCACTCGCACAAAAACATTCATAGTTACCGGTTTTCTCTGTTTTTGCTTCTCGCATAAAAACATTGTAACTAAGTTGTTTTCACAAATGAGACCGTCTTTTTCGTCAGGCCCTCTTTTCCTTGTATCGTCAGTTATGTCACCAGCTATAAAGGTACACTGTTGAGTGCAACCCACATTGGATTGATCAAGTTTGTTTAAAAAATGTGGCCAAATATGGTACGTAAATATTTTCCTCGTTGTTTAGTGTACATTATTTATTTTTAATTGGTTATATGCTTCAACAAATCGCTGTTGTTATTCGATTAATACCTTTGATTTCTCCTCTTTTATGTATGTCTGATTCGTAATTATGTAGGGTATAACACGGTAGATGTTGTCTGTTAGGTATGTAACATAACCTGGTTCATTGAAAATTTTAGTGGCACTCTCTAGACTAATAAGGAATGGTTTATATGCATCGTATACGCAATTGTTTACGACGTTGGTATAGATTCCATCCATGGTCTGATTTAAATTGTTTTTTTTTGTTGACCTTTTTTAGGACTATGAAGCTAAGTTAATCATTACCAGTAAACTGAACTACTTTTGGTTGATAAAGCAAAAGTTAGACGCAAGACGCCGCATCTTGTTTAGGAATACCTGCTTTGGAAGATGGATTGATCTATTTTTTTTTTTAACATGAAACGCACATCATAGATTATATGCTAAGGAAACAGCATAAAGTCGACGATTCTCACTATGATATGCCCTTCATTTTTTACATTGAAGGGCATGCTTTACATTTTGGTCGTCGTGAGTTTTGTCTAATGACCGGCCTGCGGTTTGGATCTGTAAGCTTTGGGTTGTATACATCTGGTTCTCTAAATTTTCGTAACAGGGTATTTCCTGACAAGCAAGGGTATATTCTAACCAACTTAGATGTTATTGGTGTTATCGAGTATGAAGAGCGGTTTCGACAAATATCTGATGAAGATGTTGTACATCTTTGTCTTTTGTTAGCCTTAGAGGTGATCTTTATGGGTCGTTTGTTGACATGCGAGGTGGATGATACACTGATGAGGTTAGTTGATAATCGTGATGATTGGAATGCTTTTCCATGGGGTGAGCATATTTGGACTCATTTATACGACGAACTTCATAATGTATTTGATAAGCATGCGGATGACCACCTTTTAAGATTGAAGAAAGATCCAAAGCATTGTCCAACATACACACTGTCTGGATTTGTGTTTGGGTTTCAGGTATCCATTTTCCAACTTAACATTTTTACTGATTTGTATATAAGTTTATGTTTTATTTTCATTTTTTATTTTTTTATTCTCATATGTGTGGATCCTTGAGTCGTTTGAAAAATCTCATGCTTGGTGCATTAAACATCCAAATGTGATACCAAGAGCACTTGCCTGGTCTAGGAAGTCCATCTTTAAAAGAACTTATCGTTCGAACCTTTTTTCAAACGTAAGCCAGTTAAACTTTGTTGTTATTTATTTATTGTTTATAGGTAAAAAAAGTAAACCTACACACAAAATTAGATGTTCCATTTCCACCTATCTAAGCACACAATATCTTATCAGACTCAGATTCTTCATCAAATGCTTTTTATATGTCTGCCTTTCTTTTCATTCTACCTTGAGGCTTGCCTTTGATGGCCAACTGAATTTCATAATCAGCAATATTCTCAATCTTTCTCAGCAGTGGATGAACAATTGGATTATTTGATTTTGTACACTGAAAATTAAAGCTATATGCTCCTCTCTACTTTTAAACTTCAATGTTGGCTCTGCAATCCCTTTACCCTTTCCAATATCAGGTTCAGTAACTACACCTTTCTGCACAGTTTCACCAATCTGTAGAGTCTTAGCAATAGGTTTGGGTGCAGGGATAGGGTCAGATTGCTTTATGTTGACCAATTGTATGGCAAGCTCATTCTCATGCTTATTTTGGTTTTGGTGCTGGTGTTATTGTGGTGCTTATAATTGTAGCAGATGTTGCCTCTGGGCTTGAAACGTCTGAATTGGCAGTGGCTATAATAATACCAGCAGTTGTTGCAACATTGGTTACTTCAATACTATCAGCGGATGCAGCAACACTGGCACTGATTGCCTGCACCGCTTCCTTATCCTTTTCTTCAACTGCAGCCTTTAAAGAATCATCCAGTACTGCTTATTTACCTTCCATGCGTCGCCTGAATTTGTACTCTCACTCCTCCCCTATTTGGATGCATCATCTAAACTTTTAATCATATTGCAAGTTGCCTTCTTTCCCAGTTTCTTCACTTTCCTGAATGCATGGAACCTTAGCCTTCTTAGTCTCTCCAAAACACTTACCCTGTGCTTTGAACCTCCTGATTGTTTCAGCGCGAGTTGTTGTCGAATTTTTAAGACCAGTGATCTTTGACTCCATACTTGTGAATATATCCGTCAATTTGAGATTGAGTTTCATATTATCCTCACCCACCTTGACCTGTGTAACCTGGTCCTAGAAGTGGATCATTGGAATTGTCATCATGTAGAAAGCCATTAGTCGTCAAATCATGTTGGTGTTCTAAACTACCCTCATCTATTCGAGATGTGTCTAACATTGCATCAGACCTAGCGTGAACATCCATGTCCCCCAAATTAGCCAGTTGTCTAGGGATTCCTCCACCTGTGTTGAATTGCAAAGAACTATTCACATTAGGAGTTGCCATTGGTTGGGTCGTTCTTACGTTCCCACTGCCCTGCCTCAGTAGTTCCAATTTGTGCAACATTTAAATTGAAATCGTCCATGCACAAGTTTAAATTGAAATCGTCCGTGAATTCATTCGAATGCTCTGCAGTCTTGTAACCATCGGCTGTCTCTGGAACAGACAAACCATCTCTAAATTGGGCGCTGGCAATACACCACGGTTGCTTCATTTCAGCTTGTGTTGCAGACATTTCAGCAATGGGAGTTGAATCCTAACAACAACAACAAAAATTAAAAAAAAAAAAAAAAAAAAATTACACATATACTGTGAACAAATTCAGGTACAAGTTAGTGGGGTCAGCAATGTAAGATTGTGTGATGCATACCGGTCTAAAGAGGTTACCACAGTCCGGTTTCTAAAACTTTGAAAGTCCTGACCAAGCAAGACCACGTGGAATGATCTTATTGTCTTTCACCCACCAACGTGAGCTTTTAGGATAAGTCTCCAAAATCCAAATCTGTAATAGCCACAACTATCATCTTTAAAACGTGTACTTATGCAGCTATCATTTTTGAAAATGTTTCAAGGTTTACCAAAGTAAAGGTCACCTGTTTAGGATGAAACAAGACCTTTATGGTTACAATTTAAAAAATAAATCACAAACTAAAATGTGTTATAACATTTTTGTTATCTAAATTACGGGTAACTTTTATATTACTTGTATGCATAACAAAACACCACGATTTCATAACAATAAAACAACAACATTAATTTTAGGTACTTTTGAAATGAATAAGTAATAGCACAACAAAATAGAATCAAAAGCAAACTACAGAGAATTCAAACCTTGAAAGCCTCAGCAAACCCGTATAGATTGTATGTGGCATTGAACTTTGGGTTTTTTTCAATTTTAACAGATGATTTTTTCTGTGAATATGAACAATATTGACAGTTCTTTGATAAAATTTATGCCACATATATTCACCCAAAGGAAATACATTCCAGGCTTCAAAATCATCAACCAAGGACAATAAGTGATTATGGACGCAATTCCTGTCTTCTTTTCCCATAAACACCAGCTCTGCAGCTACCAGCCCGACACACCCTAACAGCATCCTCATCAGAAAGAGATAACCACCTTTTCCCATCCTTTTTTCCTTCGTTAACAAGTTCCAAAAGATCAATTGCATGTACATTTGTTATACCATTACTCTTTTTTTCAGGAAATACACGATCAAAAAATGCGCTAGATAGTTTAATAGGTTTTGAAACTTTGCCAAATCGAAACCCTGTTATTAGACAAAATTCTTTCCTGCCAAACCTTAACGAATGATCCCCAATTTGGAATTTTAGTGGAGGGGAATCAGAGATGTTAGAAACATATACCTGGTGTTGCAAAACATAATGCATCAGAAGGCAGTCATTCTCGCACGACTTTATATCCAATCATGGACCAAATACTGTTTTCCTGAACAACCTTTCGCGGTTTTCATTCTTTGACAAACAGAGTTTAATATCTGGCATCGACTTCAATGTAGAAGGAACTGCGATTTTACAATTATACAACTTTAATTTTGTCATATGGAATTATAGATTAAAATTAATTAGGGTTTACAGGGTTTTGTGAATAAGATGTGGTTTGTGAGTGTGTGCGCGTGATGTAGAAGAAGACATTTAATTGTAGAAGCTGTTAGAAATTGTACAAGAAGATGTTTGATCGTGTGTGTACGCGCGTGATGTTGTGTGCGTTATTATTATTAGTTTTATATTACAACCAGTGTAAAATGATCATATTATCCTCGTGTATAAATACAAGTTGCCCAATATTATATAGTTGCACGAAAATACAATTTGGTTGCCCAAAAAACAATACCTTACAATACATGACATATACTCTCAAAATACGTACTTCGGTCATACCTTTGTCGGACACATGGCACCCCATGGTTGGATACCAGGAAATCGCTGGGCAACTGGTCCATTTTCATTCGGCAAAAGTGCAAGGTCCGGAAAGTGATAAGCCTCAGGGCGCGCGGTCTATTTGACTAATTTTCCCTTTTTTTAATTAACTTGTGTAATGACGGATCAAACTAGTTATTGGCCGAAATAGTTTGTTCTTACTGATTCTTGGCCAGAATAGGCTGTTCTTTGCTGGATCTAACTGGTTCTTAGCTGAAATAGCTGGTTCCTATTTGGATCTAACTGGTTATTGGCCGGAATGGCTGGTTCTTAATTGGTTCTAACTGGTTCTTAGACGAAATATCTGGTTCTTAACTGGTTCCCGCTAGTTCTTGGCCGGAATAGCTATTTCTTAACTGGTTATAATTGGTCCCAAATGGTTCTTGGCAAGAATAGGCAGGTGTTAGCTCGATCTAACTGGTTCTAGGCAGGAATAACTGGTTCCTATATGGATCTACCTGGTTCTTGGCCAAAATAGCATGTTCTTAACTAGTTCTTACTGGTTATTGGCCGGAATAACTAGTTCTTATCTTGTTCTAACTGGTTTGCACTGGTTCTTGGCCGGAATAGGCAGTTCTTAGCTAGATCTAACTAGTTCTTGGCCGGAATAGCTGGTTCCTATTTGGATCTAACTATTTATTGGCCGGAATAGCTAGTTCTTAACTGCTCTAACTGGTTCTTACTAGTTCTTAGCCGGAATATCCGGTTCTTAACTAGTTCTAACTGGTTCCTACTGGTTCAGGCTGTTCTAGTCGTTTTGACAGGTATTTCGCTAAAAATGGAGTTACGGTTCAAAAGTTATGGCCGTTTGAAGTGTTGACGTAAAAAGTCAACTTTGGTCAAGCAGCAAGTGGTCAAACCGTAAAGGTTAAAACTCAGTTTTTTTGATCAAATCGCATTGGTCAAATTGCAGGATTGTTAAACCGCTGGAATACAAACCGCTTAAATAAAACCGCTTTTTATCAAACCGCTTCTTATCAAACCGCTTATTATCAAACCGCTGAAGACAAACCGCTTGAGTCAAACCGCTTATGTCAAACCTCTAGAGACAAACCGCTTGATTCAAACCGCTTAAGTCAAACCGCTTAAGTCAAACCGCTTATGTCAAACCGCTTACGTCAAACCGCTTCCGATACAACGAATCTAAACAAACCGCATCCAAGAACTTGACAAATCGCTTCCTTGATTAGATCAAATCACACCCAAATGACATCAAACCGCATACAAGAAGATAGTACGAGACTAAAACCGCTTCCTTGAAAGTCTTCAAAAACTAAACTTTTCCAATCCAAAACACTATAACCAAGAAGAATTAAGCCTTCCAAACCAAAACCTAAGCACTTATGATGATTCTAAAAACAAAAGTACTATCAAAATTCAAACTTTAACACTTTTAGGGTATAGAATTCGAACCCACAAAACACACAAATAACGAATCTTTATGATCTAACCATGGCTCTTGATACCAAATGTTGGATATTGGTTATTGTAACACACAAACAATCAATAATATGGTTTGAATCTTAGCAAAAAACTTAGAGAGAGAAAGTGGGAGACAGGATCCTTTCTAGAGAGAGAAAAACAAAGAGAAGGTTAGATTAAGAAATGAAAGGTCCAACCCTCTACCTTGGGAGGTAGAGGGTATTTATAGTTTTACATAATACGCCCTCTCACTAGAACAAAAAGTGGATTTGGCCACACCGAATATGTGTGACGATATACATATAGTCACATATGTTTTTTCGGTCGTGTGTGACTAAAGGTCGCGCGACCATAGGTACCCTATGGTCACGTATTTGACTTTTTTTTAGTCTGTATTGCAAAAGAGTAACTAAAACCGTAACATGTGTGACTAATTAGGTACAAATTTTGTTGGATTAATCCGTATTAGTGACCATAAACACTGTATAGTCACACAAAGCATGTTTGTTTTGGGTATTTAGTCACATACAATTAAGCATAAAGTGGCAAAAAGTGTTAATAAGTGTGACCATATGTTGTTTAAGGTAAAGAAATATGTCTTTTGTGTGACTATTGATCATCCAATTGCCACTTGAATTTTATGTTTGTGTGGCCTTTTCTAACATTTAGTCACACAAAGCATGTTTGTTTTTGGTATTTAGTCACATACAATTAATCATAAAGTGGCTAAAAGTATTAATAAGTGTGACCATATGGTGTTTCAAGTGAAGAAAGGTGTGTTTTGTGTGACTATTGATCATCCAATGGCCACATGAATTTTATGTTTGTGTGGCCTTTTCTAACATTTAGTCACACAAATCATGTTTGTTTTGGGTATTTAGTAGAGGTGGCAATCACAACCCATTTAGAGAAAAATAGGTTGCTATGGGTCAAAAATAACAACTTATGGGTTGGATTGGGTTACCCCATTTGCAAAGAACAGGTCAAATGGGTCAACATATGGACTTATGTAAATCAACAAATGGGTCGAATGGGTCAACAAATGGGTCGAATGGGTCACTTAAGGGTCGGATGATAACTCAACCATCATTAGATGTCGTGTTTTTTATGATTTTATACATTTTTATATTTTTTTCGTCAGTTTTAACTTTTTCATCCGTTTTTGCGCGTTTTCGTCATTTTTTTACGTTTTCGTCGTTTTTTAACGTTTTCGTCCGTTTTTTTACGTTTTCATCCGTTTTTGCGCGTTTTCGTCCGTTTTTTTACGTTTTCGTCAGTTTTTTAACGTTCTCGACATTTTTACGCGTTTTCGTCCGTTTTTTTACGTTTTCGTCCATTTTTTAACGTTTTCATCCGTTTTTTACGTTTTCGTCCGTTTTTTTACGTTTTCGTCTGTTTTTGCACGTTTTCGTCCGTTTTTTTACGTTTTCATATGTTCTTACGTTTTCTTCTGTTTTTTTACGTTTTCGTCCGTTTTTGCGCGTTTTCGTCAATTTTTTTACGTTTTCGTCCGTTTTTTTACGTTTCGTTTCTTTTTTACGTTTTTGCCATTATTTTACGTTTTTTTACCTTTTCGTCTGTTTTTTTACGTACAAAAACGCGCAAAAACGGACGAAAAGGTAAAAACAGATGAAAACGCGCAAAAACGAATGAAAACGTAAAAAAAGGGCAAAAACAAAAAAACGGATGAAAACGTAAAAAAACGGACGGAAACGTAAAAAAACGGAAGAAAACATGCAAAAACGGACAAAAACGTAAAAAAACGGACGAAAACGTAAAAAACGGACGAAAACATAAAAAAATGGACGAAAACGCGCAAAAACGTATAAAAATCGACGAAAACGTATAAAAGTTGACGAAAACGTAAAAAAATGGATGAAAACGCGCAAAAACAGATGAAAATGTAAAAAAAATGACGAAATCTTAAAAAAACGGACGAAAACGTAAAAAATGGATGAAAACGTGCAAAAACGGATGAAAACGTAAAAAAACGGACGAAAACGAGCAAAAACGGATGAAAACGTAAAAAAACAGACGAAAACGTAAAAAAACAGACGAAAACGTAAAAAATAGATGAAAACGCGCAAAAACGGATGAAAACGTAAAAAAATTGACGAAAACGTAAAAAAACAGACGAAAACGTAAAAAAATGGATGAAAGCGCGCAAAAACGGATGAAAACGTAAAAAAACGGACGAAAACGTAAAAAAACGGACGAAAACGCGCAAAAACGGATGAAAACGTAAAAAACGGATGAAAACGTAAGAAAACGGACGAAAACGTAAAAAAACGACGAAAACGTAAAAAAATGACGAAAACGTAAAAAACGGATGAAAACGGATGTAGCATGATTACAGGTGGAAATGTAACGAGTCGACCCGACCCAACCCGTTTGAACCATGACCCATTCAACCCATTCTTATAGTATCACCCGTTTGACCCATGACCCATTTGACCCATAAACCATTTGACCCATGACCCAAACCGACCCGACCCGACCCATTTGCCACCTCTAGTATTTAGTCACATACAATTAACCATAAAGTGGCTAAAAGTGTTAATAAGTGTGACCATATGGTGTTTTAAGTGAAGAAATGTGTGTTTTGTGTGACTATTGATCATCCAATGGCCACTTGAATTTTATGTTTGTGTGGCCTTTTCTAACATTTAGTCACACAAAGCACGTTTTTTTGGGTATTTAGTCACATCCAATTAATCATAAAGTGGCCAAAAGTGTTAATAAGTGTGACCATATGGTGTTTTAAGTGAAGAAATGTGTGTTTTGTGTGACTATTGCTCATCCAATGGCCACATGAATTTATGTTTGTGTGGCCTTTTCTAACATTTAGTCACACAAAGCATGTTTGTTTTGGGTATTTAGTCACATGCAATTAACCATAAAGTGGCTAAAAGTGTTAATAAGTGTGACCATATGGTGTTTTAAGTGAAGAAATGTGTGTTTTGTGTGACTATTGATCATCCAATGGCCACTTAAATTTTATGTTTGTGTGGCCTTTTCTAACATTTAGTCACACAAAGCATGTTTCTTTTGGGTATTTAGTCACATACAATTAATCATAAAGTGGCCAAAAGTGTCAATAAGTGTGACCATATGGTGTTTCAAGTGAAGAAATGTGTTTTTTGTGTGACTATTGATCATCCAATGGCCACATGAATTTTATGTTTGTTTGGCCTTTTCTAACATTTAGTCACACAAAGCATGTTTGTTTTGGGTATTTAGTCACATACAATTAATCATAAAGTGGCCAAAAGTGTTAATAAGTGTGACCATATGGTGTTTCAAGTGAAGAAATGTGTGTTTTGTGTGACTATTGATCATCCAATGGCCACATGAATTTTATGTTTGTGTGGCCTTTTCTAACATTTAGTCACACAAAGCATGTTTTTTTTGGCTATTTAGTCACATACAATTAAGTATAAAGTGGCCAAAAGTGTTAATAAGTGTGACCATATAGTGTTTTAAGTGAATAAATGTGTGTTTTGTGTGACTATTGATCATCCAATGGCCACATTAATTTTATGTTTGTGTGGCCTTTTCTAACATTTAGTCACACAAAGCATGTTTGTTTTGGGTATTTAGTCACATACAAATTAAGCATAAAGTGGCCAAAAGTGTTAATAAGTGTGACCATATGGTGTTTTAAGTGATGAAATGTGTGTTTTGTGTGACTATTGATCATCCAATAGCCACATTAATTTTATGTTTGTGTGGTCTTTTGTAACATTTAGTCACATAAAGCATGTTTCTTTTGGGTATTTAGTCACATACAAATTAAGCATAAAGTGGCCAAAAGTGTTAATAAGTGTGACCATATGGTGTTTTAAGTGAAGAAATGTGTGTTTTGTGTGACTATTGCTCATCCAATGGCCACATTAATTTTATGTTTGTGTGGCCCTTTCTAACATTTAGTCACACATCGAATTAAGCAAACTGTGACCAAAAAGTGTTAATAATTGTGACTATATGAATCTTTTAGTCACATATAAGAAATCAATATATATCAAAACAAATTCTAGTATATAAAAATATATTCAAAATATATTCAAATACAATAAAATTGGAATGTATATAAAATTGTAATGTCGTACATAATAAAATTCTCAATAATTTAACGACTTCTGACTCTTGAACTTCTTAGCTTCCTTTTGCATGGCATCACTAGAGACGTAGCGCTTCGTTTGTAATTTAGGTGCAGTTCTGTTCTCACCAATCTGTTTTATGGTACTTGGTGGTGTTACCTGTAGGAAACAAAAGCCGGGTGTATCAAACACTGAATTAAATATGAAGAATGATATATGTAGGTTTATAAAACACATGCATCTATGTACCTTTTCATCGAAAACCACTTGATCCTTTGGCCATGCATAAAAACCACCTACTGCATCCTTAACTGTTTTGAAACCGTTACTTCCTACATCCGGTATGCATGCTGCATCCACTAAAGATTTTTGAATAGACACTCTGTAGCAATCCTTTGGGAGTGGTTTGTTATGAAGCATTTGTTTTCCATCAGTTTTGTACACGGTACCCTCCGCAATAATAGATGATATCTTTAAGTGCCACAGTCTGCACTTAATTACCTAAAAAGATAATTTGTTGCATGTATATATGTATCAGTAATTAATTAAACTAAAGAACATATGAAAATGTTTAAATACATACTTGTGGTAGTACTGTTAATGGAAACTCATTTTCTTATGATTCGGAAAGTTGACGTGAAGAATCATTTCGTTTTGATCTAGTCAATTTCTTAGATGCGACAGATTTAACAGTTTCCTATATATATAATACACGGTAAATAATACATGTATGTAGAATTCAAAAATACCAGGGGGATGATTTATTACTTACACTTATTTGAATTTTCTTTTCCAAAGTTGCAAGTCCATTAGACTTCTCAATGCTCGCAACTTTCTCACGTCCAGCAACACGTGTTCCGGCATCCTCATCAGCACTGCTATTTATAAGATTAATGTTCACCGGAGACACCTGAAATATAAATTGTTTAAGAAGACTGCAGCAGTATTTAAAAGGGTAAAAAAAGATGGAATGTTACTTTCTTATGTCTTACTTCCGTTTGTGTCAATGGAGTTGCAGTTGACTGCAACTGCCCCTTTGTGCAGCCAATTGTTTCATCAAATCCTGTATTACCGCCTCTTTTTCTTGACGTTGGCGCCTCTCATTATCAAGTTCACTTTGAAGTGACACCACTCTTTCATCAGATGCTTGTCTGATTCGAGGCAGATCAAAATACCTCTTGTAGTTTACTCCACCTCCCACTCCTCTCGCATATCCTCCCTTTTCCTTACCTAATACAAATGTCATGGCATCAGTGCCATGATCAAGCTTCAAGGTTCCTTGTTTGATCTTCTCCTCCGTCTCTTTCTGCACATACAATATGGGAAATAGGTTATTTAATTCTACCAGTATTAAATTATAAATAACAGTATTAACTTATAACTAACAGTATTAATTTATAACTAACAGTTTTAACTAATACACTATCAGTTTTAACTAATACACTATCAGTATTAACTTATAACTAACAATAAACATAATCATAAAATGAGTCAAACTTACAATTTTTTGTCCAACTGTTCTGATATCGTCATCGTGAAATTCTCCGTCTTTATTCACCCTTCCTTTCAACCACAGCGTACCACGCGGTGGTTCTTCATCTGGTTCAATTTCTTTATTATCGATCTTATAAACATCAAATACATACACTTTTAAGATAAACCAATAAAAACGAAAGTATGATGCTATTAAATGCAAATGCTTAATGTTTAATGTTACCATTTTATCCATCACACGGGCATATCCACCTCGTCCCATTCTATGCTGATAAACAGACTTGGAACGCGCCACTTTAGATGCAGTTGATTTCACCTTGCAACACAAAATAAAAAAGGTATACAACTAGTATATATGGAAACATCAAATGTGACAGATATTTGAGCTTGAATAAAAATGAATAATTAACACCTTGTATTCCTCGGTGGCCATGTAGTTTACAAAATTTACCCAATCTTCAGCTTTTATAATTGCACTATACTTCGCCGGGACTTCATTAAGTTTTGAAAGGGTATTTTGGTTGGGCAATATGTAGTTTTCGGTCAATTTCCTTCTGAAATTCCTTAGGAGTTGACCAAGACGATTCATTATCAGCTTTCGGACAGTCAAGCCAACATCAAAATATCGCTGCAAAGATTAACACAATGTTGTTAATTAGTTGCACATAATGTAAATGCAGAGATAAACTTATTAACACCTTGTACCTACGACAGCCAAGCCACTACTAGTTAAAAAAAAGTATATGTGTACCATGATTTCGTCCCACATTTTATCTCTTGCTTCTGAATCAACCTTCCTCCAGGATAGAATCCTGACACCTATATGCTCACGAACCAAATCACCCAAAAAAACTCGAAAACAATGCCCTGTTTTTTCCTGATATCCTATTCAGTGCATCGAAGGTTACACTGACCTTTATTCCGTCAGTTTTTCCATAATCCCTGGGAAACTTAGCTAACCTAGTTATGCCCCTCTTAACAACATTCGCATTTGAATGGTTGTTTTCAGCATCCTCACCCTCATCTGAATACGCCTCTGATTCATATCCAAATGGGTTATCATTTTCACGATCAGAATAAACCAAATCATCCTGACAATTGGTTTGAGTTGCCATGATTCGTCAGAAGTAATGTGTTAAAGAAAATTAGTAAACTTAATTGGTAAATAATGGTGTAAAAATTGAAGTTCTGGTTGTTTTGCTTGAATCCTGATTTATTGGAGTAAAATTAGGGCTCATTATGGGGCAGTTTTTCAAATAAGGAAACCATAATTTCCTAAGTACTCTTAAAAATTTTGGCTGAAATTTGGCTCCAAATTTGATAAATTTAAAATGTGGCTCCAAATTGATAATATAGAATTTAAATATTTCATTTTTGGCACACCCATGACAGAAATGGTTCTTACCCACAGTCCCAAACACCCATATAACTTCAAACCAGCTGTATCAAAGACACATATAACTGCAGCTACACTAAAATCTCACCACATGGCGCATACAAATGAAGAAAAAAAAATCAAAAAATGGAATTAAAGCAACTAATTAATCAACTATAACTAATAAGCAGTCCCAGATAAACAAGTAAGCACAAAATTAATCAAATCCAACCAAGGACTGCTGACACAACAAACAGCCCTGATACCTTACTTTAAGCCTATAAATAACCTATTTATAAGCACTTAAATAAGCTCTAACATCCTCCAACAGTAATTCAAAAATCCAGAAATCATGTAAATGCAATTAACTTAAAGCAAAAACAACAACAAAAACACCCTAAAATTTGACAACAACCTAAAAAATGAACAACCTAAGCAAAGCACTTATGAACTGCATATCCATGGCTCAACATTGAACATAGTTTGGATCAACCTGAAACCTACAATAATACATTCTACCAGATATGAACTTAAACACCACAACTAATTCCTAAATGTAAAACAACATTAAAAATAGATGAAACAAACTAGCGAGCGCATCCCATTCCATTCCATTGGATAAACCATCAAAAGATCCATACATGTTTCATTGTTAATATATCTACAAACCATAATATTAAACCAAGACATTAGACATTATAAACAGATGACACTAGAGCAAAAGAAACCATCCCTTTACATAGCGAGCAACCCTTCAAGCATTCATCGACTTAATTTGTTCTTCCTTGGTCTCGATATCCTCCTCAGCTTGAGTAATGAGATCATTCAACCCCTGCAGCTTAGTCCTCGTAGCCTCCAGGTCATGCCTAAGATCCATCAATGTGTCAAAATATTCATCCCCATCTCCAATAGCTACCATCTCAGCAATTAAAGCATTAAACTGCGCAATCTCATTCTTTACTGTGGTGGCCTCTTCGCGCATCCGGTTTATAAAGCCACGGAGACTGGAAATTTGCTGAGCCTTGAAGAAACTCATGGAACCATCAACAGATGTCTCCCTGCTAAACTCAATTAGGTCATCAATAACACGCTTAGCCAAATGGTTTTGTGGTGATGGTGCTACCATTGATAATGAAATTGGGTAAAATATGATATTATTGAAAGATTGTAAAGAAAGGTTGAAGAAGAGTTGTGGGGATAGTGTGATAGAGAAGATACTTGTAACTCCTTATGAATTCAAACTATAAAGACCTAAACTTTAAACCCGCAAAACAAGTCCTCCTTTTAAACTATCACTATAAATTAGGGATGTTTATCCGTTTGGTTATCGGGTTGTTTGGTTTCGTTAAATCGGTAATTTTTTTATTCGGTTCAACACTAAAACCGAACCGAACCGAACTAGAATTAAACCGAAGCGAGCCGAAAACCGAATATGAATTCACTTCGCTTCTTGGGTTGACCCGAAAAGTCTTAAAAACGGAAAGAAACGGACTAACGCAGACGAAAACGTGTAAGAACGTAAGAAAACGTATGGAACTTAAGAAAATGTACGTTAATATGTAAAACATATGAAAGCGTATGAAAACGGACGAAGATGTCTAAAATAGATGAAAACGGGTAGAAACGGACGAAAACGGTCAAAAACTTATACAAACGGACTAAAACATGAAAAACCCAGCGAGAAAGTGTAAACACGGACGAAAACGTGTAAACAAAAACGTAACGTATAGAAACTGATTAAAAAGGACAAAGTCGTACGAAAACGGTTGAAAAAGTATGAAAACAGACGCAAACGTGTAAAACCGTATGAAAATGCGTAACATTGTAAGAAAGCGTATGAAAACGGCAAAAAAGTCTTCAAAACACATGAAAATGGCTAAAACGGACAAAAATCAAACTAAAGCAGACGAAAACGTATAAGAACGTAGTAAAATGTACGTTAATATGTAAAACAGATGAAAACAGACGAAAACGTCTAAAATAGATGAAAACGGCTAGAAACGGACGAAAACGGTCAAAAACTTATACAAACGGACTAAAACATGAAAAAACCAGCGACAAAGTGTAAACACGGACGAAAACGTGTAAACAAAAACAAAAGCGTATAAAAACTTATCAAAAAGGACTAAGTCGTACGAAAACGGTGGAAAAAGTATGAAAACAGACGCAAACGTGTAAAAACGTATGAAAATGTGTAACAGTGTAAGAAAGCGTATGAAAACGGCAAAAAAGTCTTCAAAACATATGAAAATGGCTAAAACGGACAAAAATCGAACTAAAGCGGACGAAAACGTATAAGAACGTAATAAAATGTACATTAATATGTAAAACAGATGAAAACGTCTAAAATAGATGAAAACGGCTAGAAACGGATGAAAACGGTCAAAAACTTATACAAACGGACTAAAACATGAAAAAACCAGCGACAAAGTGTAAACACAGACGAAAACGTGTAAACAAAAACAAAAACGGATAAAAACTTATTAAGAAGGACAAAGTCGTACGAAAACGGTGGAAAAATTATCAAAACAGACGCAAACGTGTAAAAACGTATGAAAATGTGTAAAAGTGTAAAAACGTACAAAAACATATGAAAAGAGACTAAAACATGTAAAAACGTACAAAATCGGAAGAAAACATGTACAAAACTAAGAAAACGTATGAATACGGACGAAAACGTATAGGACCGACTAAAACGCACGAAAACGCACAAGGGTTGTGTTACCGTGCCCAACGTATCTAACGCAACCCTAAACACAGTTTCACACAATGTTTTGAGTAAGACACGTGAGTTAATGATTTTATGTCATCCTGAAATGTCAAAATTAACGTGCCCACCTTTAATAACTTTAATACAATTCATATAACCTTCACACTATAATATGGGTCAAAAGCATTGGGTTATAGTTGCTTAGAGTGTCATTTTACGACATGATTCAATCAATAGTATATATAAAATTATATCTGAAACCATGTTACGGTTTTGGAAATTCAAACATGTTACGGTTTTGGAAATTCGCGCTCGGTTTTGGAAATTCAAACATTCAATCAATAGTATATATAAAATTATAGTCACACATGTTACGGTTTTGGAAATTCGCGTTCGGTTCGTGATCGGGTGATAAAGAATAATGAAAGATATTTGGATTTTGTGAATAAATTGATGAAACATAAACTAAAAACAAAAAAAGAGCAAGGTTATATCAAGTGGTTAACACTCTTGCCTCTGGATAAAGAGGTCAAGGGTTCGATCCTTACCCCTTGCAAGGCCGGAGGTTCTTTTCTACCTTTGGTAGAACTGAAAGCAGCCTCTCAAGGGTTCGATCCTCACCCCTTGCAAGGCCGGAGGTCCTTTTCAACCTTTGGTAGAACCGGAAGCAGCCTCTCTACCTTAGGTAGGGGTAAGGCTGTCTACGTCTCAACCTCCCACATACACCGTGGAAGACGATATTGGGACCCATAACCCGTGGAAGACGGTACTGGGAGTTAGTTTACTTTTTTTTAAACTAAAAACAACTAAATAAACAAATAAATCAACTAACAAAAGTCGAAATAACCTAAAATGCACTTAATCCTAAAAATACCAAAGATTGTAAATTTAAGCATAGAATTTAAAATTATTCTTTAAAAGTCCTAAATACTTAAACATATATATATATATATATATATATATATATATATATATATATATATATATATATATATATATATATATATATATATATATATATATATTTTAAATTGTACTTTTCTGAATTTTGTTTTATTTATTATGAATAAAAAACCTTTTTAAACTAATTAAATGAAAAAAATCATTAAATCATAAGAGAAAAAACATTTTTAAACTAATATGAAAACTTTTCAAAAATTTAAGCAAATTTAAAATTCCCCCCACAAATTAAATTTATTCCCCCCAAAGTTTGCAGGCATTCCAAACTAATTGCAAAAATTAACTCCTCCTCCTCCTCCTCCTCCTGCTGTACCGCCACACCTCCCTCTCATCTCACTACAAATCCCGTCACCACCACAACTCTCCCGTCATAGACCCACCAGTCCCGTCACCACTGGTAAGTATTGTTATCTTCCTTTTGTACACATCGTTCTAACACATAAAATAACCCTGTTAAGCCTATTAGCTAATTGAACATTTGTTTCGAGATATCCTCTTGTAAATTATGTCAGTTTCTTGTTAAATTTAGATAGTTAATTGGTTAAAAAATTTAAGAAACCCTGTTAAGCCTGTTACCACATGAACATGGAACCATAATTTAGCTAGTTAATTTCTTATTTTTCCTTGACCCAAACATCCTTTTAGGAACTGTTTCATTAGACTTTATTCAATTCTTAGCATAATTCAATACCACATTCAATCTTTGAGCTATCCTCATTACTTGGAATGTCTTTTTTAACTTTTAAGATCATCAATTGAAGTTTGATGTTGTCTTGTATAATCTTCAATAACTTGGACTGTCTTTTTAACATGCCTGCAGGGACTACATTTATAAACATTGCTGCTCGGATAAGTGGGACACATTTATAAACATGGACAAGTCTTGGATAGGAACTAATAGGACCAACAAATCTTATGTTGATGGAGTAGCAGCGTTCATTGATTATGCAGTACACAACTTGCGGAATATGGGGAACATCGACCCACGAGTTAAGAAAAATGATCTTTCAATGCCATGTCCGTGTACAGATTGTTTAAACCACATAGAGCATAAAGTGGAGAAAGTGCAGTTCCATTTATTCAGCAATGGGTTTGATCTAAGCTACCTAAACTGGAAAACATGGAGAGAAGGATGAGTCATCAATAAGTACCGAAACACCTGTTAACGCTACAACAGAGTTTGTTGACGACACGGATTTTGCTTCAGATATTCCAACAGATGCCCCAGTAACAGTAGAAATGGTTAATGCTACAAAAGATAATTTTGATGAGGATGATCTTGTCAAGTTTCAACAATTATTATTAGACGCAAAGAAGCCTCTTTACGCAGGATGTCCTGACTTCACAAAGATGTCCGCAATAGTTAAACTACTCAACTTGAAGGGTAAGTACGGATGTTCTGATAAGTTCTTTACTGAATTACTATGATTGTTAAAGAAGATGATGCCTGTTGGTAACGAAATGGTGGAAAAAACTTATCAAGCCAAAAAATATTTGAAATTGATGGGATCAGGATACAAAAAGATACATGTATGTATCAACAACTGCCTTCTTTACTGGAAGGGTGACAAGGATTTGACTGCGTGTCGAACTTGTGGGATATCAAGATGGAAGGTGGATAATAAGACTAAGAAAGTGTACGAAAACATTCCAGCAAAGGTAATGTGGTACTTTCCAATTATACCAAGACTGCAACGACTATTTAAGCTAGAAAGTATTTCAGAGGATTTAAGATGGCACGCGACACGGAGGATAACCAATGGTGTGTTACTTCACCCCGCAGATTCAAAGGCATGGCGTACCATAGATGAAAAATTCCCCGAAATTGCTGAAGATCCAAGAAATCTACGGCTAGGAATATCGGCTGATGGGGTTGAAGTCAACTCAGGAAATAGGCATCACAGTGTATGGCCAGTTTTAACGGTCATATACAACCTTCCTCCATGGTTGTGTATGAATAGAAAGTTTATCATGCTTTCGGTATTAATATCGGGATACCCGGGAAATGATATCGATGTTTTTTAGAACCGTTAGTTGATGATCTGCAAACCTTATTCGATACAGGGGTTGATACATATGATGCATCCACAAAAGATAACTTTAATCTACGTGCCGTTGTGTTATGGACAATAAATGATTACCCTGCACTTGGTACATTATGTGGTTGCCCGTACAGTGGATTCAAAGGTTGTGTAGTATGTGGGAAAGATACAAATTGTGTTAGACTTTCTGCCTCATCCAAGCAAAGTTATGTTGGTCACAGACGATATCTACCATATGACCATCCGTTCAGAAGGCAAAGGAAGGCATTTAATGGACAACAAGAATTTCTCCCGGCTCCAAACCCAATGACCAGGGAACAAATATACAACGAGGTAAAACATATTGAAAATAAGTGGGGAAAAGGAAAACGAACAAACAATAATGCATCAGAAAACCAAAAAGATACGAGAGGCAGAGGTGGGAAGGTTCAAAAGCAGAAAAGAAACATAACAGAAGTAGAGGGTAGTTCAATCCAAGTAAACGGACAAAACGATGCGTATTGGAAGAAATTCAACATTTGGTATCGAAAACTTAGGTATTGGAGGCATAATTCTGTTCCACATTGTATTGATTTTATGCATGTAGAAAAGAATGTTGCTGAGAGTCTCGTCGGAACTTTGATACATGTTCCAGGAAAGACGAAAGATGGACTGAATGCTCGATTGGATCTGGCTGAGTTGGGGGTAAAACAAGAGTTGTTTGCTATGCAAGAACAAGACAAAACAACACTACCTCCAGCAGGTTACACATTAACGAATGATGAAAAAGATATTTTTTGTGAAACTTTACACAACATCAGGGTACCACAAGGCTATTGTTCAAATTTCTCTTCTTTGGTCAACCTAAAGGATAGGAAGCTCATTGGCCTAAAATCGCATGACTATCACATGCTAATGCAAGAGTTTCTGCCAATTGCAATACGTTCAATCATGCACCCACCCACACGATATGCTATTATCAGGTTTTGCTTTTTCTTTAAATCAATATGTTGCAAAGAAATAATATTGCAAGAACTAGACAATATGCAAGCAGAACTGGTAGTGACACTGTGCCTACTCGAGAAGTTCTTTCCTTCATCATTCTTTGATATTATGATACATTTGTCTGTGCACCTAACTTGGGAGGTAAAATTATGCGGTCCCATATGCTTTCGGTGGATGTATCCATTCGAAAGATGTATGAAGGTTATTAAAGGACATGTGCGGAACAGAAATAGACCAGAAGGATGCATTGCTGAGGAGACTATTGCGGAAGAAACAATAGAGTTTTTTAGCGAATATCATAAATCGATGAAAATTGTTGGTATCCCACCTGAGAAACATGAAACAGATAAAAATGAGGAAGGAAAGCTATTGTCGGCCGGCAAATCAACTGAAGTTTCTGCGGAACTCTTTCAAAAAGCACATTTGTATGTAATAAATAATACAGATGAAATTGTACCGTATATCGAGTAAGTCTTACTAACACATGTCTATTTCATTACTGAAAATTATGTATCAAATCTAATAATCAAACACATTGTTTCAGGCAACACAAGCAAGTTGTGAAAGCAGAAAACCCGGGTAAACGAATAGCATTTCTGGAGAATGAGCACAGCAAATCTTTTGCCAAGTGGTTACGCAAAGAAGTAATTAATCTTATGTTACTCAACATACCCTTTCTAAACCTTATTTCTCAGCTCATTTTGATCTGAAAATTGGTGTACTTATTCTTTTGAGCTAATATATACTTGTAATGAAATTCAGGTTGAGAGAGAGTTACAAATCGACAAAGAAAGTGTATCAGAAACTGTAAGGTGGATATCCTATGGACCACGCGCCACCGTAGTGAAATACGATGCATATCACATCAATGGGTATACTTTTCGTACGAAAGATCATGAAGGCAAAGTTTATCAGAACAGTGGGGTTAGTGTTGAGGCATTAGATATGCACATATCTAAAGAAGTTGCAACCACAAGAAAAGCATATTATTATGGGGTTTTACAGGAGATATGGGAACTAGATTACCGTTACATGCAAATTCCTCTTTTCAAGTGTGACTGGGTTAATCACAAAGCTGGTGGTGTGAAACGCGATAATCTTGGGTATACATTGGTTGACCTGAATAGTTTAGGCCACAAGGTTGATCCGTTCATATTAGCCGCACAAGCACGACAAGTGTTTTATGTGAAAGACCAGGTAGATAAAAAATTGTCTATTGTGTTTAAGACACCTCCCAAGAATTACAAAGATAAGTATGACGAAGCCGATGAGGAATTTAGTACCGTCATTCACCAGCAAAATGATAACATATTGCCACGTGTGGATCGACGTGACTTGGGTAACGAATCACGAACTGACTACTTTCGAACCGACTGTGGAGGTGTTGTTATACGAAAGTCCAAGTGAACCATGTTAGGTATATTTTTTTGTTTAAGGATATGTTGTAAAGCAAAAATTCTCACAGATTGGAGATGTATGGAAGCTGTGCTAGTTGATGTGCTATAGTAAAGAGTTAATTCTGGTGATGTCATTATTAAGTCTGTTTGACCATTCTTTAGTCTGGTAGTGCAAAAAGTAAAAAAAAATGATTTTTACTGTTTAAATAGTACCGTTACCTAATTTTAGGTGGTCAGAAGTATTTATATGGATAATTTTTATTTTTAGAATTCATATTTATCCTTTAATTACTTTATCCTAATATTTAAAATTTTATTTCTTTTATTTTGATTAAGTCTCCTTACCAGCACTAAACCCTAATTGCCCTGCACTACCAGTACTTCAATTAACATAAAAGATGGCACAATTAAAGTTTGTAGACAAGCACAATCAAGTGGGATTTCTCAAAAAGCCTGCTGAAAGCACAGGCTTCGAGCAGATGGTGGACTTTCTAAAGGGTAGTCATATCAGGTATGCCCTTACTCATAATCCAACTATCTATGATTCCCTAGTCAAACAGTTCTGGCATACTGCTACTGCTAGAACTATTGCTGATGGGACACTAGAGTTAAATGCAACTATTGATACGTTAGAGTATTCAATCACTGAGGAATCAGTCAGAAGCAAGCTTCAATTGGCTGATGCCTCAGGGATTTCAATGTTGCTAAATGATGACCTCTTTCAGGGATTGGAAAATATTGGATATCTAACTGATGGAACATTCACTTTTTGGAAGAGTCATTTTACGCCACAATGGCGTTTCCTTGTGCATCATATTTTACATTCTATGAGCTCTAAAAGTGGTGGATGGGATCAATTTGGAAGCAATATTGCTTCTGCATTGGTCTGTCTCTCCACTAGCAGACTCTTCAATTTTTCAAAAATGATTTTTGATGCCATGGTTGCTAATTCCAAGAATAAGAAAAAGTTTTTGATGTACCCAAGATTTTTGCAAATGATCTTAAATGTTGAAACAACAAGCAAACATCGTTACATTGCTCTCCCTTTCACTAAAAAGATATTTGGTAATATGAAAAGGGGTTTTGAAGGGGCACACAAGCCACTTTTGTCTGCTATGTTGCCTTCTGTTGCTACTGACCCTGAAGGTACATCTACATCTGTTCCATCTCCTACTGCTACATCAGAAGCTCAGGCTCAACCTACATCTGAACCAGAAAAAATAGAGTTTGGACAGAGGACACCAACACCCCCACCACCTTCACCTTCAGTCCATAAGGAAGAACCACCAGTGATTCCTCAACCACAACCTCCAACACCCACTACTACAGCAGAAACCAGTTCCTTATCTATGGAAGATCTACTTCAACTGGTTCCACAACTGATTTCAAGGGTTGATGAGTTGGAGAAAAAATTGAAGAAGACCAAGAAGTCACTGGGGACTACTCGCAAAAGAGTTAAGAAATTGGAGGGGAAATTCAAACAGACGGGGATAGACATTACAGTCTCAGAAGGTGAGGAATCCTCTGAGGAAACTCAAATTAGTTCTCAAGGATTGGAAGCAGCTGAAATCTTGGTTAAGAAGTTCAATCACAAGAAATCCTTTAAAAAGAGACTGGATAAAGAAGCTGCAAGTTCTAGTGGAGTGGATAAGTCTGGTGACTTTACTAAAGATAAGTCTGGTGGTGCTGAAATTAAATATGCTTCTGATGAAGATTTTAATACTCGCTTTGATGCTGAAGTTAATACTAGTACTGAACATATTAATCCTGGTAGTGATCCAGGTAGTACTGGTGAGGAGTTTGTGCATAGGGAAAGCAAAGGAATAGTGCAAGAATCTTCTGAGCCAGTGAAGACCAAAAAGCAACTCACAGAAGAGGAAGCTAGCTTAGCTAAGATTGCTAGGATTCAAGCAGAGGATGCGGCTAAAGAAGCTAAACGTGCAGAATCTTCTGAGCCAGTGAAGACCAAAAAGCAACTCACAGAAGAGGAAGCTACCTTAGCTGAGATTGCTAGGATTCAAGCAGAGGATAAGGCTGAAGAAGCTAAACGTGCAGAACAAACAAGGGATGATGAGCTGATTGCCAAAAGTCTGCAGGAGGAACCACAATTAACTGAAGAACAAATGAAAAGGAAAGCTGAAATTGAGGAATCTGCCAAATTCTACACTGATGAAGAATGGGATACTATAAAGGCCAGAATATTAGTAAACAGAGATATCCTTCCTGATATTGGTGGAGAAGACTATGCAAGTAAAATGGTTGAGATAATTAATGAGAAGAAGAGGCTTCTCAGAGAGCAGAGACAAAGAGAAAGGATGAACAGACCCTTGACCAAAGCTGAGCAAAGGGATTATATGATCCACTACGTCAAAAATCAAGGGAATCCTACCTGGAAGTTGAGCCAGTTAAGGAAATTGAAGAACGATGTTCTAAAAGCAGAATTTGAAAAAGTAGTGTACCAAAATAAAAAATTTATTCCAATGGATTCAGAGGTGGAAGCTTCAACGCTAAAAAGGAAGGGTTACAATCTTCAACCAAAGGATGCTAAGAAGCAGAAGATTGCAGAGACTGAAAAGGTTGCTGAAGCTGAAAAACTTGGTGATAAGCCAAGAACTATAAAGAAAGAGGAGGAAGCTGAGGTTAAGCAACCAGTTTTGAATATGACAAGGAAGAAATCCACTGGAAAGAAAGGAGTGAAAAAGGATAAGACAAATGTTAAGAAGGAAGTGGAAGAGTACATGAAGGATAAGGTTGATGAACCGTCATCAGAAGAGTTTACCATGGGCTCCATTCCTACAGGTTCAGCACTTCCTGCTAAGATTGCAAAGGTTCAGATCATCAAAAATGGGAAAAAGGTAGTTTACCTGATAGTAAGGGAAAATCACACAGACACTATATATGTGAACTTTCCTGGTTTATTGAGTGATTTGTCCAGGGATGATTTGAAGACCATGTACCAGCTGATGATGGAAAAGCATGGTGACGAGAGACCTGAAGAGGAATATGAAAGAGTCCTCTGGGGTGACTTGAAGACCATGTTTGAGACACCAGATGCTGATGATGAAATGTGGAAGCTGGCCTGTCAAGAACAAGTGATCAGATGGAGATATTTCCACACTTGTCAGGTGCACTGTTTGGAATTAGAAACTGCAATTGTTTATATGCTTACAGAAGTGGAGTATCCACTTCCAAACAGGATTTGCAGGGCTATGCTTGAGAATAAGCTGTTAGGTGAAAGAAAGGATGATGCATGCTATCAGCTTTTGAGGTTAATTGAATCAAAAGCTCAACAGCAATAATACTGGCAGTATAACAGTTAAGTCTGGTAGTATTCGTAGTTTGTTCTGTTTATGAAAAACATAATAGTTTATTAGAGTTTAGGGAAGGCATATGTACGCGTAGAGATATCTTAGGAAGAGATATCTATATCCTTCTACACATTTTGTATACTAGGTTTTCCTAAGTGTATAAAGGAACCCTAAAGTATAGTGAAATGAACTTGTACTTAGACGAATAGAAATATTAATAAAAGAAGTTTATTAGTGAAATAGTATTTGTGTTCTTCTTGCTTGTTGTTAAGATTCCGCATTAACAATCAAGTACTCGTCGTTAAAGAGTTCTTCATATATATAATTAGTTTGGATTTATCCAAGTTTAGTAGATTGTGGTGTTTCACAAGTGTTAATGTGTGTGTTTGTGTGTGCATATCAATGTGACTATAAAAGTCATCACCTACAAACCCACATTTTCATTAACAGCACAATAAATGCAACAAACTTGACCATATGGTGTTTAAAGTGAAGAAACGTGTATTTTGTGTGACTATTGATCATCCAATGGCCACATCAAATTTATTGTAGGATTAGGATGTTCATCTTTTCACCCACATTTTGATTAATACAAGTTCATCTTTGCACCCAAAAAAATATATATATTTTGTGTTGTGGTCTACTTATAAACAGAAAAATTTAAGTGGTTAAAGCTGCCAGTACAAAGTTAAGTCTGGTAGGTTAGATTTAGTGGTTAAGGCTGCCAGTACAAGGTTAATTCTGGCAGACATAAGCTAAGTCTGTTTAGTATTCGTAGTTAGTTCTGTTTATGAAAAACATAATAGTTTTTTGTGTGACAATTGATAATCCAATGGCCACATCAAATTTATTTTTGTGTGGCCATTTCTAACATTTAGTCACACAAAGCATGTTTCTTTTGGTTATTTAGTCACATACAATTAAGCATAAAGTGGCCAAAAGTGTTAATAAGTGTGACCATATGGTGTTTAAGGTGAAGAAATATGTCTTTTGTGTGACTATTGATCATCCAATGGCCACTTGGATTTTATGTTTTTGTGGGCCTTTGTAACATTTAGTCATACAAAGCATGTTTGTTTTGGGTATTTAGTCACAAACAATTAATCATAAAGTGGCTAGAAGTGTTAATAAGTGTGACCATATGGTGTTTCAAGTGAAGAAAGGTGTCTTTTGTGTGACTATTGATCATCCAATTTCCACATGAATTTTATGTTTGTGTGGCCTTTTCTAACATTTAGTCACACAAAGCATGTTTGTTTTGGGTATTTAGTCACATACAATTAACCATAAAGTGGCTAAAAGTGTTAATAAGTGTGACCATATGGTGTTTAAAGTGACGAAACGTGTATTTTGAGTGACTATTCATCATCCAATGGCCACATATTAAGTTATGTGACCATATGTACTGGATTTTGGCTACACTTAAATAATATGTGTGACAAAACGTTTAGCGTGACCATATATGGCATTTGGTCACGGTGTTAGTAGCAAATGTGACTTTATAGATTAGCTTTCGGCAAGCTAACACAAACTAAACTTTAAACACACATATTAACTTACGTGAACATATGTACTGGATTTTGGCTACACTTAACGAATGTGTGACAAAACATTTAGTGTGACCATATATGGCTTTTGGTCACAGTTTTCAAGTGTGTGACATATATTTGTCACTGTTTATATGTATATCGTGACTAATGCTTCAACCTTACTTTTCATTTGTCACTTGTTCCAATTTCAGATGTGGCTAAAGAGTTGGCAAACCATATCAGTCACCCTTAAATAATGTGTGACAAAACTTGACTCTATGATTTAGACACACAAAAAATTACTTCATGTGACTAACGCATCAAGGTTACTTGTATTTGTCACGCGTTCCAAATTCATATGTGGCTAAATGATCTGAAACAAAATCACCAGATACCTTTAGCCACACAACGTTCAGTTGTGTGGCGATACAGTTCTAATGGTCACACAATCAAAATTTTCATGTGTGACTAATTAGTACATGTTGTCAATTTTCGTACCTTCAGCCACACAAATATGCGAATGTGTGGCTATTCCATTTCGACCATGCGTGACCAAATCCCGTTTTTGTAAATTCGACAAAAAAAAATCGTGTTTTTCACGTATTTTTTTACATTTTTTTCGTGACTGAAATTTGCATGAAAAAAAATCGCATGTGATTAAACACTAATTTGAATATCACATGTGATATTAGTGTAAAATCACATATGATATTACACTAATATCACATGTGATATTACACATCACATGTGATATTACATATCACATGTGAATATGATATGTGATTTAACACTAATATCACATGTGATATTCAAACTAGTGTTTAATCACATGTGATTTTCTCATGCAAATCTCATATTCGAAAAAAAACGAAAAAAAGACGATTAAATGCTCGTCGTTACTGAAATTTTGAAAGTATATCAAAGTGCCCGTCTATAGAAAGATAATTAAATGCTCGTCGCGATGATGTAATTATTTTTTCTTAACGATTAACGTTTTAAGAGATATTTAAATTATAAAAAATAGTTGAAATAATAAAATACTTTTAATCTCAACCATTTATTTCCTTTTAGATGAAGGGTGGAGATGAGTCGCTTAGTATATGAGAAAAGTTTGATATGTAAAATAATTCTCCTTAATAATAAGATAAACAAACCTTAGATCTTCAGCATTGAACCAAAACACTTTCTGATAGAACTATAAGTTCAAATTGGATGGTTATGTACCCCCCCCCCCTTAGGTTTGGTGGCCGTGTTTTAAAAAAGTTAATTCAGAATTTAAAGCCTCTACTTTAAATGTGGTCCAAAGCAATTAACTTGTTGTGGGCTAGTCTTTTCTTGAGCGTTCGTCAACACTTGTGCTATGATTAAATAATACATTTTATGGAACTACATCCTTAGGAAAAGTAACGAGTGTGTACGAGTTGTGCAATCGCACAAAGGCTTCAAAATGCAAGGGTTTTCAAAGTATAGAACTCCACAAACATTGAGATTCCCCTGCCAAAAATATATATATGGAAATCATGCTCGAGATAGATAATATATATTGTATCTGTATTAGCTAGTGTGATATATGTCTATGAACGGATGGTATTCAAATGTATTAATTAATAAAAGAGCTACGGCTTGTAATTACGTACTATTATATATTTATATATGTAGCCTCGATGGCCGATGCACTATAAATATAGCTTTTGAGGATCAAAACATTTGAACACAAAGAATATGGAGATAAATAACATTGGCTCAAAGCTTTTGAGGGTTTGTTGAAAGAAACTTATGGGTCATCGGAATTTTACAGAAAGCTAGACACCGCTACCGCTAGGCGTGAGTACTGGTCTAGTTTAACAAAATGAACCATAAAAAAATGCTGAAAGTGACTCCATATTTCAAACACACAAAACATCATCCGCATGTTCCCACGTGCCTAGCATATTTTGTTATAACAAAGTTTCAGATTAAATTTCACTAAATCCAAACAATTGATTAAACCACAACTTATAACTTATTCATTAAGGCTGTCTACATCTTAACCTCCCCCATACACCAGAAACGGTATTGGGTACCCATAACCCGTGGAAGACGGCATTGGGCGTTACTTTACTTTACTTTTTATAACTTATTCATTAAATGTTATACATTTTATATGGAAATAATACTTTTAGTAGTGTAAGTAGTAATTGTCCTTTAGTCTGCAACATTTTTAGTTCATTTGGTACTTGTTTTGGTCGAGTTTTTACTTTCTTTTGGGTCGCCATTTTGGACAAAAAATTAAAAGGATTTAAGTGGTCGCGATTTAGGTTGATAAATTGATAAGAAATAGGTCGCGGATTTTAGTCCTTGTAGTTTTGTAGGTCGCGATTTGTAGTTTGGGTCGCTATTTCTGTAAGTTCTTGTGGTTTTGTAGGTCGCGATTTTATTGGGTCGCGATTTATGTGTCGCGAATACTTTGTTAAAATTTTATTTTGGTCGCATTTTAGTGTTTTATTTACTGTAAATAAGTCGCGTTTTTAAAAAATTATGTCGCGAAAGATACACGTGTAGGGTGTAAATTTTTTCTTCACATGAATCTAACGAATGATATTAAAAAGTTCATTTTCGTAAAAAATTAATGCGACGGCTTGTTTGGTAATTCAAGAAATTTTCTCTAGATAATATATATTATAGTTGTATTAGCTAGTGTGATATATGTCTATGAACGGATGGTTTTCAAATGTATTAATTAATAAAAGAGCTACGGCTTGTAATGACGTACTATTATATATGTAGCCTCGATGGCCGATGCACTATAAATATAGCTTTTGAGGATCAAAACATTTGAACACAAAGAAGATGGAGATAAATAACATTGGCTCAAAGCTTGTGAAACCATCAATGGCAACTCCATCCACCCTTCGTACTTATAACATCTCTTTCTTTGATGAGCATCAACTTACCAATATAACACCTCTCATCCTCTACTACTCTGCATCAAAAGAGCCAAAAAATTATAATCATGGTGACGTTTTCAATCATTTGGAGACTTCACTATCAAAAACCTTAACTGATTTTTACCCATTGGCTGGTAGATATATACGTCAAGCTGCCTTTGTCGACTGTAGTGATCAAGGTGTTGTATATGTCCAAGCCAAAGCAAGTCTCCAACTCTTGGAGTTTCTAGGACTAGAGTCTAAGCTAAAACTAAATATGCTACAAGATTTTTTACCACTTGAGATAGATGAGGAGGATGTTCCGATGTTATCCATTAAGGTCACGGCTTTCAGGTGTGGTGGTTTTGCAATTGGCATGTCTTTTTCTCATAAAATTTCAGATGTTGCCAGTATGTGCACATTCATTGATAGTTGGGCTACTAGAACCCAAGAATCAAGCAATGAAGAAATAGAAAAAATTCAGCCTGATTTTAGTTTGACACTTCGCTTTCCCAAGAGAGGCGTACCCGATCTTAACTCAATACTTCCAAAGGCTAGTGTCGAGATGAAAAATTCCACGCAGGTTTTTAAATTTAGAAGAAATGAAATATTAAAAATGAGAGAAACGTTCACACTTGAGGATAATAAAGGTCATAGGCCATCAAAAGTATTACTTGTTGAGGCACTATTATGGAAGGCCTTGATGGGCGTAGATGAAGCGACAACCAGACACAAAAAGATGTCATGTGTTTCCCAAGCAGTTAACTTGAGGACTAAACTAGTCCCCAAGTTACCCAATAACACATATGGGAATTTTGTTACAGTAGCACATGCACAGCTTGAGCCTAGTGGTCAAGTAAACAATATGGATCTTCGAGATTATTATAAGCTCTTACATGACTCGATCACGGAAGTTAATAGCAAGTACATCAAAACACTTTCGTCTGAGGAGATAGATTATGGGTACTTAGTTAAGCCTTTTTTAGAGCGTGATCAGTATACAATCAACTTTAACGACGTGAATTTTTACTTTTTCACTTCTTGGTCTAAGTTTTCATTTAGCAAAGCTGATTTTGGTTGGGGTAAGCCAGTTTGGAAAAGCACAACATATCCTCAATATCAAAATGTTGCAGTCTTGATGGATGATCAAGAAGGTGATGGGGTAGAGGCATGGGTTTTCTTAGAGGCGAAACGCATGTGTCTATTAGAACAAGATCCGAATATCAAGGCCTATTTGATATAAGCTCATTTATACTTTTCATTATGTGGGTTCAAGTTTTATTTCATGTTATATTCCCGTACTGTATCTGACTGTATTGTATTTTGTGTTACGTGTAATAATATGCGTTTGTTATTAAATAATAAAACCGTGAGACATACAAATAACTGCAAAGATTTAGCAACTGAATGAGATTATGACTCTATTTACAACAGAAAGTTGTCTTGCTCTACAAGATTAAATTTCGGCCATTAAACAAATCAGCTATTATAAAAACTGATTTTCATATCTTTTATAACACAAAACATATTATGTATTAACTTAGTCAATAAGCTAATATCTATTCTTAAAATAGATTTACAGAAAGTGAAAACTAGGACCCGAATATGCAGCAAAAAGATAGGCACGTAGGCGAAGTTTCGGAGCTGCATTCGTGTCCGTAGGTCATGCGGGCTCGCATGAGTTCAGAAGCTTCAAACCCCTTTTTGGCCCAGAAATCCCGAAATATGCACTCCCTGCGCGCGCGCTTATGTGTTGGAGTAAAACCAACAAATCATTTTGAAGGTCAATACCAAAATATCTATATAAACAAGCTTTCACTTCTTGTTTTGGGCGATATGGGATACTCTCCCTTTCTCCATTTTTTTTATGTTTCAAGTGCCTCACTTTGAGACACGATATCTCATTCATATCAACTCTATTTTTGACACATTTTATCTCGTTGCAAAGCTCTCGTCAAGGAGAACGCAAAGCTACCAAGAAATATAAATACATATTACATATACATATATTAAATAGTGTCCAAAATTTGCAAAAAATCATTTTGCAAAACTATTTTTCCAACAATCCTCCACATGAATGGAGATCGGTCGAAAACACACGAAAGTTTTAGAAAAATTTCAATGGTAAGTCCTGCATAGGATAGGTAGGTGTAACCCTTTGAACCTTCCCTTGTGAGATGCACTTAGTCTCTTAGAACTAAGTATATGCGATGTCTTTGAACTCAGCCTTTGTTTACATAGACGACATTACACTTCACACAAGACTCTCCCTGACATTGTCAAGTCCTCATAGTCGTGTTCGTTATGGTCATGAACACTAGTCTGGGTCTGCAAGAGCTCTTAGGAATTGCGCCCCCCCCCCCCCCCCACTCACAATTCTTTTCAAAGCGACCTCACTTCTCTCTCACATAGGTGATTTCATCTTGAATCATTAAAAACATATGTTTTATGATTTCATCTTGAATCATTATGTTTTGTGATTTCATCTTGAATCATTAAAGCCATATGTTTAACCTCTCAACAAGTCACATTTGTTATAGGCACGGACTAGGAAGTTACAATATTTAAGTAACTCCCCCACATTGACATGACTTCCCCCACATTTATATGATTAGGTTGTCCTATTGAACCCAGATCATGGGATCTCCAGTCAATTGGGTTAGGTTTTCCTTCATATAAACTCATTCCTTTAAGGGCTTTAGTCTCATTCCTTTAGAAGACTTACTAACTAACTCTATGTTTAATCCTTTCGTAAGCGGATCCGCAATGTTATCCTTTGACTTCACATAGTCAATTGAGATAATGCCTGTTGAGAGTAGTTATCACACCGAATTATGCCGACGACGGATATGTCTATACTTTCCATTATAAATTATGCTATGAGCTCTGCCAATTTCTGATTGACTATCATAATGTATACTAATGGTCGTTACCGGTTTAGGCCACCTTGGTATAGCCTCTACGAATTGAC